>JAQIXT010000040.1:0-105874 GCA_034700445.1 Stenotaenia linearis | reverse complement strand
GACAAATTATTACTTCTGGAATTTTATGGTTTAGATTTGGATTTTTAATTCATTTTTTTCACTTTTATTTTCCTTTTGATTTTGCATTGATTCGTTATAACGAATTAGTTCGCTATATCGGATATTATGAACTCTCAATATAAGGAACACATTTTGATGGTCCCTTCGAGTTTGTTATAACGAGGTTCGACCTGTATATGTATATATCACATGAATTAAATGAATTGACTGGATTAAATTGATTAAATTCCGAATATACAATGCACCTCTTGTTTTGATTCTTGGTATTTCCTATTGACGCTTCTATTGCAAAATTTCGCATTATAGCGACTGCAACTTATTATATTTTCTCGCGATATTTATCATAATAAATTATTATGATGCAAAAATAATGCAAAAAAAACAACAACAAAAAAAACAAATCGCAATTGTGGCATGTCGCATTATATGTTAATTATACTAGTTAATTGTTAGTGTGATTAGCTCACATGCAAAAATTCTGTCCCTTGCAAACCAAGCACAAGATCGTGTAGGCTTTCCTGTAATACACAAAATCGATTTTACTTACTCATGGTTTGCTTGCATTATTATAAACAATAAACAATTAAACAATTCAAACCTCAGCTGACCTTTGCTATTATCTCTCCACATTTAGTGAACACGGTCAAATATTGCTTATCATGGTTCAAAACAATATTACATGAAGGACTGTTCCTTGAAAAAACTGAACCAATGTGATCGAACGCAGCCTATATGTAAACATTGGTAACACATGTGCATAATTGTGAACACATTTTGCCACAAGTTATTACAATAAATTAAAAAGTTAATGAGTTCGTGAAATTTATTGCAAATGTTAATTATTAAAACAAATATTTATCAAGGAAATAAAAAGGAACAGTTCCTTGGAATTAAACGAGAAAACAAAATCAACAGTGAAAATTGTCAAATTAAACATCAAATAAACTGCAGTTTTATTTCAATAATTTTTTCTGGATCTTGATTTCAGGCTGAGCTCGCAATCAACTGGATATATCTTAATTTACATCTGGCCGATACTATATATAGGTTGTAATGTGTGCCATTTCCGTAATGACTCAACGAAATCAATACAAGAAAAGCGAGAAATAAAATATTAAATCTACAGAACCAAACAACATTTTAACAAAAAGTATACATTAAAATTTAGTGGTTTTAAAAAAAAAAGATAATGATGACCTTCTGACAAATGTCCAAATGGATAGCTTTGCTGCGATCCAGCTGGGTCACATCTGCGGAGACGAACGACGTCATTCAACGTCACGTTTTTTTATTCAACAAGCACCCATCACGTAGTCTTGTGCCTTTTGCGAACATCTCTAGTCAATTCACTTCATTTCCATTTGAGATGAAAACGATGTTTTCAGTCAGCGCTTTTATTCTACTCGGAGTTTTCACAAACAGGTGAACTTATTACAACAGGTAAAAATTCACAATTATTTATTGACCGAAGGGAAACTCATTATTCCTCGTTGCTTTTAGTTACCGGAAAAAGTGGAATAAAGGTAACTATAGCGACATAAAAATTGCAACACCAATTCTATTTTTAGTTTTTATGTTTCCAGACGAGTTAAACACCAATCACAATGAAAGGAAAATTCTACTGTTTACTTATTTTAACCATAGCGCTGTGCGGTGTGTACCTCGTATACACAACAATCGATTTCTCGAATACGGGTAAAATTTACAAAATTGACATCAATCAATGCGACGCTCGACTGCTCCGCAAACAATTCGCGCAGCAATTGATTAACGTCAAAAGACAGCTGGATCAAGCGATTTCTAAAAACCAGCCACCTGATTTAAATACTTTAAACACCTTAGACACTCTTTTAGAACAAGTGGATCCCATTTACACGATCCCACTTAATAAAACCGCAGAACCGGGCATTTGCCCTGAGATATTCACAGACGAAGACAAATGGATCAGGCCGTGCAAACAGACAATTGACTCTCTACTCACAATTTTACTCTTTCCTGCACCGTCGCAAATATGCAAAGAAAAATGTTCAACGTTCGTGTCTCGCACATTATCAAATTTACATCGTTTTTACCCAAAAGTTCGTGTGATCATTGCGAACCGACATCCGGAATGCCGCGTACAAAATACAAACCACAAAAATCTACGGGAAATGGGTTTCGGTACCCGCACGACAGACGCAGTAGTGTTAAATGCCTTAATTTCGACTTATATCACTACGCCGTACACCTTCATAGCGAGAGACTTGAACAACTTAAATCAATTCGCACGTTTCGAACGTCAAATCAGCGTTTTTGGTCTCGATCCCAGAATTCAAGCGGTCGGGAGCGCGACTCGAAACGCGAGTGGACATTGGAAAGTCGGCTGTTATCAGTCGGAGATGAAGAACTACGTTTTAGAGTACACCGAAGGGTACCGTTCGTCCAAAAACGAATGTATGTTTTGTGATTACATATCTAGTCCTTTCATGGCCAAAACTGATTTTCTACAAAAAATGACATTTGATGAAAATCTGCATGACAAAGTCATTTTTGAAGACTTTTTCATCCGGGTTCGCAACTCTGGTTCGTTTGTCTTAAACTGTCCAGACGTGATGCATTTTTCTAGTCCGAGTCGATCTCTCGTTCGAGATCATTGGGTACCGATGGCTTTTAAATGGCAATTAAATTATGTTCTTATACCACCCGAAACTAAACTGAAATTCTCATGCTCGGAAATCGGTCTTTCCTGCGTGCTATCTGATAAATTAACGAAAACTCATTTCATGCCTCGTTGTTGCATCGACGCGTACGTCGATGCTCTTAGATTTATTCAGAAAATGGCAGAAAAGTACGGGTTTGTGCTGGAAATTGACTGCGGCACTGCCATGGGTGCCGTTAAGACGCGGGGCGTTTTGCCGTGGGATGTCGATGGAGATTTGGTTTATTTATCTTCGCAACATAATTTAATTGCCGGATTGGCAAGCGAGTTTAAAGAAAACGGTTTTCGGCTTCAAATACGTGACGACGCGAGGTTTAGTACAACAGACTTGAAGTGGGACGGCGGTTATATGTTGTTGTGGACGCCCGAACAAAGTATTGAATTGTACGGGCAAAGTTTTGGGTCCGCCGGGCTTCTGCCGTTTGAACTTCGGAACGTTTCGACCAAAGCGGAAATGAACGGAGCTTGGTTGTACGCGCCGGCAAATCCCGGGCTTTTTATTCGTAATCGGTACGCGACTGAGTGTCTGCAACATGCACATCATTGGAGACAAACTGGGAAAACCTCCAGTTATCATTTGTACGAAGCGGGAATTTTTAATAGTTGTCCAAGACATGGACATCATGCGTGTGCTGATCTTTTCCCCCCGGATGGGAATTTGCAATTTACTCTTTTATAATTTAATTATTAATTATTACTGTTTGTTGTTCAAATCGTTTATGAAAATTATATCAATTGTTTCTTAGAAATAAATGTTGATACTTAATTGTTTATTGTGATTGTGGTTGTATTTTTTTTTTTTTTTTTTTTATGGAATTCAATGGAGTTGTCGTTTGTAGACGGAAGAAGGAAAAAAAATCGAGGAAGGAAGTTTAAGTTAGGCAGGAAAGCCTAACCGTATTAAGTACTTTTTCTAGATAAGTGTAGTTACGATACATTACTAAGAAAACTGTTATATTTATAAAATTTATTTTAAAAAACTGTATTATGAAAATTTTTCAACTTGTTGAATATTTTTGACAGTTAATCCTGTTCTAATATCCTGCACAATATTAAAGTTTATTCTCTTTGTACAATTTAACTTCAGAACTGATTCAAAAATAAATTCATTTCTCTAAACTTAACAGTCTTCTTTTTAAAACATATCACTTAAAACATCAAATTTATTTACTACGCGAGGACGATCTCTTTCTTCATCTTCATCCTTATCTTCGCTCTCACTCCCACTTTCGTCGGAAGACATTCGCGCAACGAATTCATTATCTTCACTTTCCTCATTTGCGTCACCTCCAGACTGTAAAATTTGTTTGATTTCCATTACGTCACTATGCGACTGCCAGTAACCTAAATAACAACAACTTTAATATAACCAAAAAACTTTAAAATAATTGTAAATAAAATATTACTTTTATTTTTTAAATATCCAGGCGGTTTCAAACAGAAACGTATTCTGCCTTCAAGAGCCATCCGTAAAAGATTATTCCCGGCTCTAAAAACATCTCTACGTGCTCCTTTGCTGGTATAAAATCCACGTTTGATTGCCCATCCTAGTAAAAATTAATTAAATCGATGTGAAATTAATTTTTTTAAAAATTAAATACCATCGCAGATATCGTACGGTGTCCAATTTCTTTCTCTGTTTGGATGTTCGATTCGGAGCAACCGATTTAATGGCATTCGCTCTGCCAAGAACCTGATCGCCGAATACGGTTCGCGAATTTGAGCGACCGGAAAACTCCCGTTCAAAACTTGAAGCGGTTTCGGCACTTTTGACGGAAACACCAAACCGGGACAGTCGCAAAGTTTAACGGTGGGTGTGATGAAAATTGTTTGAAAATGTTTCGTGTGTCCTGGAGTTCTGGAGACGCTCACAACCTAAATGTAAATAAAATTTTAAAAAAGAGAATAAAATAAAATTCATTAATAGTCACCTTTTTTCCCATAATTCCATTTATGAGTGATGATTTTCCAACATTCGGGAATCCTAAACACCCAATTGTCAGGACGCCATTTTTAAATCTTTCATATTGCACTTCCGGTTCTTCGTTTGGTTTTATGGGAGTTACAGCTGGTATTTCATCCGCTTCTACATCGCCTAGTCGAATTTCTTCTTCAACTTTCTTTACCCACGAAGTCAAGTCAACTATTAATTAAATTAAAATATGAAATAACTTAATTTAATACTCAAACTGAAATGAAAAAAAAAATTAACCATTTGTTTTGACTATTGTTTCGCAAATTTTAATCAATCTCATCGTAGCTTGTGCTGCCATCCGCCAATTTTTTCGTCTTTGTTTTCTCCGCAATTTCTGTTCTTGCGCACCGCCATCGATATCAGTGCCAGGAAATGAAGTAAAACTAATGACGTGTAGCTGAGGGTAATGTTGTTTAAAGTAATGCTGCCAAGAAACGACCACCGATGGTGGAGCTAAATCAATTTTGTTTAATACGAGAATAACTTCTCGGTTTAAATCTTTGGTGATATGATCGTACAATGCAGGGGAAAAGAGAAGCGACTGTAAATAAATAGAAAAACGTATTATTTACGTATAATTGTATAATATTAATTAAATACTTACTGGAAATCGAATATCAACAATTACGAGCAGCACATCAGCCATTTCAAGAACTCTCCACAACTGACGCCATGTTTCTAAATTTGTTTCAAAATAACTTAAATCGTCCAAATTGAAATTCTTTTCGATGTTCATTAAATATTCCTAGAAAATAAGAAAAAATTTTAGTAAACAATTAATTATACTTCATTAAATATTTATTACTGTAAAATATTTATTTTCTCTCGCTTCTAACTCATCTTTGCTGAAACTAAAATTCCAGGAAGGCCTTTTAGGAATATCTAAAGAGGATCCGGGAAGAAAGACTGAATCTATTTCAATTTCTGCATCTTCCTTTAATAATAAGAAAATAAAATTTTAGCACTTATAAAATAAAAATGATTTATATGATCACTTTAATACTTCATTAGCTGCTGCCAGAATTCTATAGGCATCTTTTCTCCTTTTTTCAACTTCTTCCTTGCTTTCTTTGACGAATTGAAGTCGGTACCTGTTTACAAATCAATGAATAAATCTAATCAGCATTTTATTTTATTAAAAAAGAATCTTGCCTTTCTTGATTGCTCGACTTTGAACCAAATCTAACAGGTACGATAGTGTTTGTAAATATTTTTGAACGGTCCTCATGGCTTGTCGATGCTTCGCTTAATAATAATCTAGTATCGCTTGTGGATGCTTCACCTACTAATAATCTGGTATCACTTTGATCTAGAAAACAATGTATCATATTAGTAATAATTTTCTACGCAGTATTATTTCAAACAATTACTTTTTCTGAATTCATACTCGTTGTCTTCTTTCTTTTTTTCTCGTTTATCTTGCAATTGCTGTTTTTTCTTTTTACCACTAAAAGGTGTTTTCCTTCTACCTTGGGGCATTGCACGTATTTTTGACGGTGTTATTACGTAACAGTTTGGGAATGTACTTTTATATCCTTTTTTCCTTCCATGGCCATGCTGAAACTTGTCAAACTTGCTCCTTAATAAAGCTAATCGCAGACCGATACTAAACGTTCGTCATTTGAAATACCAATTTTTCTTTTTTAGTGTATTTTGGTAAACCAAAATATAATTTATAACATTTTCTTGTTTTAAAAATTATTATTTTAAAGCAAATAAAATATATTAACAAATTTTGTTAATATTTCGTCGATGCTATCATTAAGTATCGTCCTGTAGGTAGACAGCTAGATCTGTTGGATGGAAAGGATGGAAGCGTAGGCAGTGCAGTGTTGTATTTAGATGACTACATACAGCCATCTCGTGATATTCTTTCAGGTCAGACATTTAGAATGCGTGTGATTGAAAGCAATCGAGTAATGGAAATTGTATTTATTTTATAGTTGCATTGTCGAGATAAACAACTTGAGTTTATGCTTGAAATGGGCTGAAGAAAAATCATCAAACATCGTAAAAATCACGCAATGGAGTTCCCTTTTAATGTTGATCTTCTGCTTTCTGACAAAATTTCCAGGTTTGATAACAAACTACAGGTTATAGGAAAACGATCTGTAATCAATGACAAAGAAAAAAAGTAATTTCCAATTCATTTTTATCGCAATCAATTTTCCTAATTTTTTTTTTTACGTTTCAGAACTCAATTGTTGATGATAATAGATAAAATGGGAGCTGCGTCTGCCAAGGTATATTATATAATAGTAAATTATCCTATTAAAGTATTTATTTATTACATAGGCGCAAGACTTGCATGTCGCAGTAACTACTGGAGAAAAGTTTATGAAATCCGAACATGAAATATTCTTAATGAGAGACGACAGGTGAATTTTTATTTTTTTTTTTTTTTTTTGATAAATATATTTAAGATTTGTTAATAATTTTCAGTGGTGGTAAGAGCGTTGTTGTAGGAATTCTCAAAATGGGCCGGAAAAAGCTTTTTTTAATCAATCAAGCTGGCGCACAAATTGAAACGTATCCATTGTGCGTTCTTGATTTTTATGTTCACGAATCCAAGCAGAGAATAGGATATGGGAAACAACTTTTTGAATTCATGCTGAAAGTAAGAGTATAAAAAAGAAAACAAATTCTCTAATTATTTATTAATTTAAAATTTAATTCGAGTAGGAAGAAAACATTCTACCTCATTTGCTTGCAATTGACCGACCATCATCAAAATTCCTGGCATTTTTACGTAAACATTACAGTTTATGTAAAATAATTCCTCAAGTAAATCACTTCATAATATTCGAAGGCTTTTTCAGAAATAGACACGGTGAATAAATTAGAATTAAAAATATTTAGTTTTTATGTTTATAATTTAATTTTTAAGCAACGAGAAGAAAGTCAATTGATTACCAATCTACTTATGAAAAAGACAACTTTATGACAGGGAAAAACCAGGTGAAATATTAAATTTTTTTGGGCTATAAATTGGTTGTAAATTTAAATTAATTATAAATCGGACTTATAATTAACATGGAATTTATAAGTTATAAGTTTTGTTTTCCGCAAACTATTATAAAACAATGCTACGCAATATGAAAAGAAAATATATTTTTCCCGGAAAATTCTACAAAAAAATTACATACAAATAAACCATGAGTAATCTCATGAATTAAACAAAATATTAAAATATACTTTTCCCCATAAATTGAACACTTTATTTCTTTCGACAGCTCTTGCCATTACTAGATGCCCAGCATAAAAATCTGAAGAGATTATCCTGTCCATACTATACTGGAAGCGATAAGTAAATAAAAAAACAAACCTTTTTCAAAGCCTAAAACATTAGTAAAAAATGAATAGCATGCCATCAAAAACCTGCTAAAAACAACTTTTAACGAAATTACTTCAATATGTCATGGTGATAAATGCTGAGAAAAAAAAGACTGAGATAGAGACTTATTTATATCGCGTCTTTTGGGAGTTTGCTTATCTGATATGATTTATATGGCTTTTAGAGTAAAAAAGGGCTTTGAATGCATCTACTGATTATTATATTCAATTTTACTTACATTTCTATTCAATTTATGGAAATTAGTGGTAAACAGAGTGGTCTGCAGCGCTTAAGTGCAGACGAAAAAGTGTTTAGCAGATATCGAAATGAGTCATTGGGTACATCTCAATCACTCCAATTTGGTAAACAGAATTTATTTTTTAAATTATCAACAATTCCAACAACTAATCTTACCTTAATAGATCCACGTGAGTCAGCAGTTCACGCTAAAATCTCACCTGATTGCAGGTAAACTAAAATTCTTAGATTATCAATTCCCCGATTTAAGTTAATATCTCGTTATTTCAGTTGCGCATCACATTTGGTGGAAGACAGCGCAATGAAAATTTTCGGAGTTCCGTCGGCCTGGATGCAGGCTTCAGGCCGTTAATTAAAATTCTCTTTTTTTATTTAATTTATTCAGAAATGTGTGTATTTTAATTATTTAATAAAGCATGGCATCAGTAACTTAGCTACTATTGATATTTTATTACATTAACATCCATTGGGCCACAATATCATCGCATATCGAGACTCTGATTAAATCAATGTTACTTTGACTTCGTTCAATTAAAAATAAGAAGGTTCCATACTCATATCGCACATACATACAATAATATCTATCTGATTATACGCTTAATTTTCTGTGTAATTAATTGCACAGAAAAATAATCGTAAAATTGCTACAATGGTCATCTATAAATTACTTAAATATTGCTTGCATTTAATTTTTCCCTCATCTCAATTGAGAAATGGAATGTTTTGAGACAATTCTTAAATATAATTTAAAAATACGAGATTATTAGTTGTACAAAATAATAATAAAAGTATAAATAAATGTTTTAGAAAAAAAATTACCAAGAAATTAAATAAAACATGCAAAACTCAGGATCAAACTCAGGAAAACCAAAGTGGAATTAAAGAAAAGCGAGTAAGCAGCAAATTAAAGCAAAATAATCAAAATTGTAAATAAAAAATAAATAAGCCGAGATCATGAATTTATATTTTGGAAGTCCGAAAAGTTTTGGATAAAGAAATAAAATTAAATTATTTTTTTAATTTTTTTAAATTAGAATTTCAAAATTGGAAGTTTACTCGGAAATTAAATTTGATGCAATCCGCCCATTTCCCCACCGGGTCCTCCACCAAAGCTTTGATCGTTCATGAGATTTGCTTTCATTTCTTGGTTAATTTGCTGATCACTCTGAGCTCGGGTCATCATTTCCTCACGCGAAGCTCTAGAAATTGACATAAAAATATTCACAACTGATGTACACTAACTAATTGATAAAGTGGCACACTACACAATTTGGCATTAAATTTTGTTTTTAAAAAGAGATAGAATTTCTGTCACAGCCATTTAAGACGCCACCGGAGCGGATTTTGGTGAAATGATGCCAGCTTGTCCTGTTTCTACTAAATTAATCTGTGATGAACCACTCGCCCTTCGCATCATTTCATCCCTTGAAGCCCTATAATAAAATCACGATTAATCACAAGAAAAATCAAAATCAAATAAATAAATTATATCTCATCATCCATCGGGGTTATCTTAAAAACTACATGTGATTATGACGTTAGTGATAAAAGAAAAATAAAAATCAAATAAATAAATTATTCATCATCCATCGGGATTATCTTAAAAACTACATGTGATTATGACGTTAGTGATAAAAGAAAAATTTAATTAGTAAACCAACTCTTACTTTTTGCCCAAACTCATCGTTCCGTAAAGAATCGCCGTGAGAAATACGAAACCGGAACCAAATATCGTCCCAATTCCAAAACATAAAATGATTGGTGGAAGTGACAATCTGCCAATTGAACAACATTTTTTATTATTATAAATTAAACGTTCACTAAATGGAATAAATCCATTCCAGTGTTGGATTCAACTGACATTAAATAAAAGGCTGCTTTATGCAAGTAGGGTTTGGCATCAAACCAGGAGCTCAAACGTTGAACTTGGTCGATGAAAAGACAACAACAAGGTGCTTCGATGACGATGACAATGAATCCAGCAAGCCTGAGAATAGAATTTAATTTATTAAATATTTGTAATAAAATTATAAAAAAATTGTGATTCAATTACTTACATTTGAAAAATACCTGCGAAAATACAAAGGGGACTTAATGATATAATGGTCCATAACCCGAGACCAATGGAAACTGAAAAGTAAAAATAAACTCAATTTATTTTCTTGTTCATCAAAGCCTTTAATTAGTGAAATTATAATTGATCGCAACTGAAATTATTTTCGTAATTGGTTGACGTTTGGCGTTGATCCTGTTTTTGCTTTCAAAGATTTTTTGAATTTTTTTTAAATAATAATATTTGAATATGTCGATTGAAAACCTACTTATACTGCCAACTGTGCCGACTGCACGAGATCCGTATCGTAGATGCCAAGGAATGGATTCATCAGCTTGTTGTTGTTCTTGTTGGGCCACAGTTGGGAACATAGCACTCGCCACCTGACCCATTATGCTCGTTATTTTTTAAAATAAAAAAATACAAGAACCAGTTTATCGTGTCGCAATGTCAGCTATCAGGAGCTTTCGGATATCTACTCATTCCTCCATCTTGAATCATACAGCGGTTGGCAATCCTCTATTTTGGTAAAGTGAGCCTGCGCAATGCGCCACCGTGAGTTGAAATGCTTAATCATTTCGATTTACTGGTCAGAATTTAATTAAAATTTTTAAAAATGGGAAAAATTCATGCATATGTAATTAATTTATTAAAATACACATAAACGTATCAACTTTAAAACAGTTTTAAGTATAAATCTTTTATTAATATTAATCGTACAAAACTTCAATTTAATTCATAGCGTCAAAATCATCTCTCTGAAAAATAAAAAAATAAACAATTATAAAAAATCTAAAACACAAAAATATTGACAAACCATTCCACTGTATTCCATAATTTTCTTTTTAATTGCAGACGCATCAACCCACGTCACAAAATCTTCCAAATTCCTACAAAATTTATTTTAAAAAATTATAAAAAAATTACAAAAACACAACAAAAAAATTCTTAACAACAAATAATCACCTTGTAACTAAAAACGCAGGATCCATTACAATCTCAGTGCCCACTCGAACATGTCCCTGTTCGATGAACTGTATCGCCACTTTAACAGATTGCGCCATGTTGTTTTTCTGCATTATAATTGGTAACCGCCGCCTAAAAATACGATAAAACCACTAAATAACACAAAACATCCAAACTCTTGAAAATTTTAACAAAAAATTCGAAATCAACAAACCGGCAGAACGATGAAGCGCTCACATTGTTGCATATCTCGAGATTATGCCTCGAAGTAGTCAGTCCCATTGAATACCTACACAAAACCCATCATTATTCATATCATAAACAAATAAGCGTAGAAAAAATTAAAAAGTTTATTTTCATTCCTAAATAACGCACTTATCATGTACAATAAACAGCATAAATGAGTTGTTTGTATTAAAAAAAAATTTACACAAACAACTCATTCATTAAGCAGATAAATCAAGTGGATTCTCCGATAACCGAACACACTAAAATGATTCTCTTATGAATCGTTGGTGCCACTCAGACTAGGGAAACGAAAATTTTAAAAAAATTCTTATTCCCATAAAATAACTGCATTTAAATTAGCTACTGGGTAGTGTTGCTTATATCCCATCTTTTTGGGTTTCTCGGGAAATCCATCATAAGGAGATATGAAATGAAAACCATATTTAAAACATTGAACGTAAGTAAATGATACTTAAGGTGAAAAGGTAGCCACCATCTTAGATTTTCATTCTAAAATGAATTAAAATTAATGTGTACATGTAAATGTATAATTGAAACAGCGTTCTAAATTTTACACTTTATTTTTTTTTAAAAACAGCATCAAAAATTTCAAACTGCAGAATTTCATAAAAAAGTAAAAATCCAAGATGGCAGGTCCCCTATCACCTTAAAATTAAAAATCAAGAAAAAAACTATTTTCCCTTAATTTAAATTAACTGAATCTCAACTCCACACTTAAAAATGAAGTTTCATCTGCTAAAAATAAAACATTTTTCCTTCAAAAGTCAAACTTTTAAAAGTTTTTCAATCTTAAAATTCACAAAACTGAAAAATTCTCAGGAATTCTTGCTATTTATTCCTCAAGACGCCACTAAAAATCCAGTTTTCTCAACAAAAAAAAGAAACTCCTGTGTACCAAACCCTTTGAAACCAAGATATCGATAACCCAGAGTCACCAAAACCCAGTCAGCTACACTGAACAGCAGTTTAAATTTCAATTAAACAGATGGGGTGGGGGATAGTGGGAAAGATGAAAATGTGAGATGGGGGATCCATAAACATAAATCCACCCCCACTGTAAATTTATTAGCAAACTTTTTCCCCGAAGGTCACTTGGGATCCCGTTCACTTGTTGGTAATTTCTTTCCCACAACCCAGTAAAAATTTGACACGTGGTTTGCGCACCATATCATTTTAACAATGTGTGGGTGGAAGGGGATTTTCTTCGTTCCCGCGTTGCCCGTGTTGGGCACCCCGCCGACCATCGTCCTAACCACGTGGCTATTCAACAAGTATACAATAGGCTCTCATTAAGTATCAACCCCCTCCCAAACCCTACCTCTCGACAAAGATCCGTCATAAAGTAAAAAAAATGGGGGGAAAGGAAGGATGGGTGAATGGGGGATGTATACAAGTGGCCTGCTGTTATGCCAACCGGACAACAACTGGCTCAAGGGTGATTCGCGAGAACCTGTTGAGGCGACAAGTTGTAGAATGCTATTGCTACTTCCAACGCTTCAAGTTTGAAACTTGTTCGGTTTTACATATTTAAGTCTGGTGGAGGTTCCACATTTCACAGACTAATCCAAGAACAATGGGAGTGGAGATGCGTTAAGTGTTGATTTTTGTTTAGCAATTCTGTGGTGTGAATTCACTGTTTAGCGGGTAGTTTTCTCGTGCTAAATAAAAGTTAAAATCCACTTTTCAAGTTTCTGTTTACATTTTATCTTTAAAATGGTTGACATTGCACAATAACTTCATCATCGCAGATTTACACGACACCGAAAACATGAGATATGACCGCGTTAAACCGCGCGATTTGGTTTAATATTTGACTTTTTGTAAATATTTTTCTTCGATTTATTCCAGAATTTATCTAAGTATTTATTGCTCAGTAAATGCCATCGTTTATCTTTTGTTTTGTAAAGGCAATCTACCTTTTTGACTCTTTTCGTAAAACTTTGCATAATTTTGTTAAAGTGTTCTAGACCCAATTAACCGGAATCAACTGTTTATGAAAACACAATTTATCATATATTATGTTCAACCCAAACATTGAAGATTGTAAAACTAGAGCACGAGTCACCTGAACAAAACCATCCCTTACAACTTCGTAAAACTCTCTCTTACTTTACAGCACACCCTTTTATGACATTTTAAGACAGTTTAGATTTTAATCACCCATAGGAAGTCTGTCAAAACATTTTTTCCTTTTCGGTTTTGAGGTTTTGTCCTTTAAAACGCGGTAGTCAAAAGCCTTAAACAAAATGCCCAATTCGGGTGATAGGCCCCCGTGGCTCGGCATCAATGTAATGTTTCCTTACAATAGTGACCAGTGAGCAGTTAGCAGTACAACTCCCCAGGATATTGTAAAACAATTTAGCCACCTGTCATAAAATCATTCAAAGTGTAATTAAACTACCTGTGAATTGCTGGGGTGATGGAAAACTTAAAAGAGGGAGGGTAATTTGCAAACAATCCACACCCTTGACAATTGTCCCACTTTTTAATACCCTTGGGAAGGAAAGGCCGAAGCCAAAATCTGAACCCATTTTATAATGTGGGAAAGTTGAGGGTGGAGTGTAGGTGGGAGTTTAGTGGCGCGTGGCTTCATGGGTATTATACTTTGGGAGGTTAAGAGCTGAGGGATACTAATTCGTGGGAATAGGGGGTGGGTGATTTTCTCTACGTTAATTTTTAATACACTTGATTCGAGGGTTACATGGCAAATCCGATTTCTCTCTCTTCAGTTTCTTGTAAACAAGATTCAGATGAACAGTTGCATTCAAATTTGAATTTCAAAACAATTTCTTTAAGAAAATCAAGGGCGGTATTCAAAAAAACTAGCGTAAGTTTTTGCTTGCGTCAAAACTTAACATTTTTGTACGCAAAATTGTAAGCAAAATCTTAGTTATATTCTTGCATAAATATTTGCGTAAGTAAAATTTTCAATGGGAAAAAATATTTTTTAGGAAAACGCGCAAGTAATCTCTTTTTAACTTAGGAATTTGCGTAGGAATTCTTTCATGAATACCAACTTTTGCTTAGCATTATTTTACGTCAAAAAATGATCTTACGTTGCGTTTGTGAATACCAGCCTAGATTTACAAAAATTTACAATAATTAAATTTATTATAAACATCTAATATACAATACATTTAAAATTGTAAAAATACTTTACAAAATTTACCGAAAAGCATTCGTTTAAAGCCATAAATGTAACCTACAACAAATTTTACAACAAATTTAATTATTGCGAATTTTTGTAAGTCTAATTTTTCTTGCAGTGTAATCTTTACATTACCATGACATTGCAACTTGTTCCCCAGCCAACTTAAAATGCATTTAGACCATGTTTGTAGTTAATTCCACTTGTTTGCAAACAAACTACTGCACTAAATGCAAAGCTGTTGAATTTTTAAAACATTATAAACATTTTTTTATTGGTTAATGCTAAGTAGTTAAGTAATTCAAAAATGTTGTTTACAAAATATCCTCACACACATTTACTGTCACAAGATCCTGCAAGTCTTTGTAAACACATTAAACAAATAAACAGAAAAATAAATAAAATCACCGACTAACAGCTACGAGAAAATTTTCTCAGACTGTACTTTGATCTATGACCTAGAAATATTCCCCTATCCAGGGGTAGTGGATCAAAGCATGGAAAGGGGAGATATCCTCTTTTTTTTACCCTCGTAGTATATATACTCAAAGAAACAAGTGACAAGAAACACCAACTGCATCTGTCCCATAACTTGTCCCCTTTAAGAACCATCTCAACAGTTTTTGGAGGGGAAAATGGAGCAAATTCCCACCTGTTCAGACTAACCGTTTATAAATTTAAATTTTAAAATTTTAAAATTTTTAGTGAAAAAAAAATTATTAAAAAAATTATTTTGAAAATTAAAAAATTCTTCATTTTTGTATTTCATTATTGTAAGGATTTATTCTTTTGAGTTTAAGTTTGAAAATACAAATTCCTAAAATTGATTTAAACAATTGGAAACCCGCCATTTTTTTCTCCTATAGAGACCGAAACAGAAGCATTTCTAATCCTGTACTTTACTTATTTAAAAAAATCAATAAAAAATTCAAACTGCAACCGAACATATTTAGGAATTAAGTTAACATTGGTTCCTATGGGAAAAAAAATCAAAGTGCCTTAAATTGATTTAAAATATTTTAAATGTTACTGCATTTTAATAAAATCATAATTTCCAAATCACCGCTCAACTTTTGTTTACACTAACTTAGGGGAGTTTGAACTCGGCTTATGGGGAGTGATGGTCGGATGGGTTCGGGAAAAGAGGGAGCCAACTTTGAAAATCCACCCCCGCAATTGAGGGAGGGTTGCACTGGGCATGTGTTAACCACATGTTGATGTGTATATGATGATGTAAGTTGATTCCAAAAGCCAACAGATGGAAATTAAGAAAAATTCAATTAAAAAAAAAATTTATAATAATTATAAAATTATTTATAATAATTAAAATGAACTTTTAATTAAGTCTGCAGCCAATAAAACAGGGTGGGATAATGAAATTGGTTTACTATTGACCACCGACTCGTTCCACCCATCTTAATGTCATCTGAAATTCAAAATTGTCCGAGATCTAATCTAGTCTAACATTAAGACAAATGATTTTAAGACTCCCTGCAGAGTGATCAATGCACCCGGGCCAGTCTACAAAGAAATAAAGTGGACATTTCAAGGTCGCTAGATATGCCAACCATATTCAACACCACCCCTTGTAGTGGAATGCAGCCCCGGGCTGAGCAAGTAAAAGGACAAGAGCCCCAATAAACGTGAGAAATTGCACAATTCTACTCGCATATCATCATCAATATATTCTTTCTTCGTTTTTTTGTTGAGATATACAAGTTGGTGTTGGAAATATCAAATTAGACAAAGAAGGATGGGGCATTGGTCTTGAGGGTGCACCCGGATTTACTTTTAATTGTGGAAGTGGATTTAGGTGGTTTCTGGATGTTGAGGATGGTTTTTATCAAAGGGTTTTTTTAAAAGTTGGATTATTTTTAATGTTTGATGGATGTTATGTCTGTTTTTGGAAATGTGAATTCAGTTTTTGCGAAGTACAAAACTTGTCTTATAATTTATAATCAACATGGAATTTATGTTGTAGGTTTTGTTCTCCGCAAACTCTCTAATGAATATGATATTATTTACTTGGTCAATAAACTACATATTTTCAATTCTCAATAGGATAAATGATATTGCCTTTTGAGGTTATGTTTCATTCTGTAATAATAATAATGATGATAAACTGATAATATACTAATTTAACCCACATATTATGAAGAATAATAGAGAGTTTGCGAAGAACAAAACTTGTGACATGTTAATTACGAGCCAGATAACATGGAATTTATAAATTATAAGACATAAGTTTTGTTTTCTGCAAACTCTCTGATGAATGTTAATTCTCTAGTTAATTCTTGCATTATCAGTATAAATTTATACTCTCAAAGTCTGGTTAATGGAAAACCAGACTTTTTGGACAGTGGAAATTTGCAATGTTTAGTACCGGACAAAAAAAACTTCCCTGGTCAATACTGACCAATACAGGTGATTGAGGTGCAATGGAATTAAGTAATTACTAATTTTCTTATGTTTTATCTAAAATTTTTGTAATTTTATCTGAATTTCTGCAGTTTTTTTTTCCATTTTAACTGAGTTTCTATTAGTTTATCTTAACTTCTTTGCAAATTCTACAATTTTATCTTAAAATTTTTGCAGTCTGGGCACATTTCTGCTGATTGGCAGCAAAATTATTTAACAAAGCTTCATTAAATATACAGAATATCCACAAAGTCTAGTCTTCCTCAAATATTTCTTAAGTAATTGAGACAATTTGAACACTCCGATTATGATTTCGGGCCATTCCCAGCGTATATTTGGCTTTGAAACGTGATTAGAGCATTTATCTCAAATAAGACTAGAGATTTTCATTATTTTTTTCAGTGATGAAGGTCCATCATCTCATCATCTCTAGCTTGTCAGTACCAGTAAACAAGGTCAAAGTTAATAAACTCAAACTTTTGTTTATTATAAAATTGTGCTACATCATGAAAAACATAATGATCTTTCATTCATATTCCAAGCACAAATAACGCTATCTCCTTTTGACTTCTCCTATACTTATTTCTACAATTATAACGCCCAACCTTATTTTATTTTTTATTTTATTCTTATTTTAATTAAAATTTTAAAAATATCCTAACAATTTGAAGCAGGATATGGCACTGAAGCTTCAGGGACAAGATAATCAGCAGTTTTTGTATGGAATAAGAACAAAATTCTAACTTAATTCAATAACAAAAAATGTAAATTCTATAAAGAAGCTCGTAACACCATAACAAGCATCTTCATTATTAAACCTGTTTCCCTTCATTAAATTTGGAAAAAAAATTTAAGTGATGTAATGAGAGTCACCATTACTTACTACCTTGCCACAAAATACCTATTTATGTAAATCTAACGCACTTACGGATATTATTCCGAAATTAACCAGGTAAACCGAGGTAAACTTACAATTTCTCGAGCAACTGGGAAGTGGCATCAGCTCTAAACGGGTCTTTCGGGTCTAAATCTTTAATCTTTTTTGATGTTTCGCGAATATGTCGGGATAATTTGTTGTATCTGAGATAAAATATAAAAAAATTTAGTAACAATTTAGTAACCGGCATGGCAGTCAGCAGCATGGCTGGCCACATGGTGAACGTTTTTTTTTAACTTACTTCGTGTAGTCTTCTCGTTTTTGGATTTGATATCTACGAATTATTTTTACTTCTCTAAGGTTGTTTTCCGCATTGCTCGATGCGAGAAAATCAACCTTTTTAAGTAATTTTTGTTCGTGATATTTCAACTTGCGAACCATGTTTGTTTACACCAAACCGGAAGTTGAGAGAATGTGATGTCACAATTCTGATCGCGGTTTTGTGAATGCGTCATCGGGCGGGAAATTCAACACGTTTGAATTTTTTAATATAAAATCAAGGATATTTTTAATCTAAAAATAATCTCTTTCAGTGAGTAAGATTTCTTTAAAATCAAAAATTCGTGAAATTATACCTTATTATCACTTTGCTACGAAACAATGTGTCACATCCGCTGCGGGCAAACGGTGCAAAACTGAAATCGTGGGCGGGTCGTTCCCACATATAAAACAGGAAAAACAAAACGGAAGTCCTACGGCTCTACAGATGAAGGCTTCAAATGCAGTGAAATAAAATAAATAGACGAAATAATTTGTATTAAGTTTGTTTATCACTTAATAAATCAGATTTCTCACTTTATTATCTCTAGAAACTCAAGTTTCATACAACACAAAGATAACAAAACCGTAAAACACAGGGAAAAGGGGTTAATAAGACAAGACTCGGCAGGTGGAAGGCGTGGTAAAATAGACTCGTGCCACTCGTTATCAGTTCTTGTTTACTTACGAATCAGGGGCGCGTTGACCTTAGATACAGCAAAGGACAAAGTTGGTGTTTTACTTAAAACTTTCACTAATATTTGGAAATAAAATAACAAAAAAAATTTTCTGTCAATTTATTGTGTAAAAAAAAAAAAAAAAAAAAAAATTTTAAAAATTTAGTTTTCTTATCTAAGTCAATTTTTTTAAATTTTTTTGAGAGGATTCTGACAAAAGCCAATATGGCGACTTCAGACCCTACCATTAGTATAATAAAGGGTGCACAATTTTTCCTCATTTGAAAATTCACTTTCCCACAACACTAGAACAAAGCTAAGGGAACTTTGGAAGGACACGCGCCGCCACGCGGCCATCCTGCAAATGAAATTACCATAGGGACGAGAGGTGCTTTCAAGCCACCTTTCCGGTCACGTGTCGCTTCAGCCCGTTTGAAATTCAACAATACACTGAAGATTAAAGAAGTGGGGAGAGAAAAGTACAACCAACCGTTTATACATTTTTTCCTTAACAAATAATAAAATATTTTTAAAAAATTAAAATTATAATAATTCTTATAAACCCGGCTTGAAAAAATGAATTTGTAACGACTGATTCGCTAGGGAAAAAATTCCAAACTGATTAATTGTCTCTAAAACGCGATTATTTCACTCGTACACTCGACCAGCCTCTCATTAATTTAAAGTTCCACATTTTTTCGTCTGAATCTTGCCTCTAGGGCTTCAAACCTACCTCTGATTGGTCATTTATGAGCCAAGAGCAACTTGTTGAACCGCGTGCTTCGGTTGTAGCCTTCCGTGAAGCGAAAAGCTAGTTCCAAACATTGATTGCGATTAAAACTCGCAGTTTTGCTTTATAAACTAAAATTTGTAGCAAAAGCGATGGATCAACGCCGAAAAGGAATTTTGTTTGGTTAAAACAAAGTTTGGCGACGTGTTTTGCGACGAATGAGTTTCGTGAGATTTTCCCACGAGTCGCGCGGAAGGATACAGCACTCGCTCACACTTGCGGCCACAATAGGGGTCGCATTCGCTGACTTCGGTCTCCAAGTGTAGGGACAGTACCTTTGGAGATTGAGGAATCGGCGATTATTTTAGTTTCACGGATTACGCTTTTGATAAACAACATTCATGTAGTCGGCGACAACAACAAACTTTTTAACGGATTACTCCCAAATCGGAATGTGTTTACTGATTTTTGGACTTTTGATCATCGTTGGAGTAAACAGTGTTCAAGGTAAGAAAAAACTCGTAAATTTTGGAAAATATTACCATACACTCATGGACTTTTTCCATGACTTCAATTCACGCGTGAGAAAAAGCATCTTTCTCTCGCTTTAAGTTAAATACCGCGAGTCGTGCGGGATGGCCCGAAGCTTGTTCTTTAACAAGTTGCGGTAAAAGAAAAAAAAAGATTTTCTTATTAAGTTTTGCGATTGTTGGTCAGTATTGTTGTGCATCGAGGTATGAATAGGTGTGGAAGTAGTGAAATACCGTTATTTAACGTATAAAACAACTGAATTCGTCACAAAATTCAAAAAATAACCGTAAAATTGACAAAATTGACGTAAAATTCATCGAAATTCGCGTTTTTTGATAGATGAGGTTGGCGATGACGTCATTTGATGATTTATTCGGGTTTTGGATGTTTAAATGGGAAAAATTTTGTAAAAAACGGTAATCCTCGTGCGTCTACGGATTTTTAAATGGGTTCCCGGGACGGCAAGGCGGTTACTCCCGCTTCCTATTGGTCGGTTTCGGTGCATTCCCCCGCACGGCCAGCTGCCGTATTCAAACAGTCAACGGCATCTGCTCATCCTCGTTGCCAAGCAACTGTATTACTGGTAAAACACGTGATAAAATTATAAAAATAACAAAAACAAAAACAAAATTCTCAAGAAAAAATTCAAAATTTTCAAAAATCAACTTTTTTTAAACCCTAAATTAATTTGGCGCCAAAAAAATATAAAATCTCAAAAAAAACTCAAAAAAATTTAATTAAAACAAATTCCAAAGTGTGGGTGACTTAAAGAGTAAAAAATAAAATAAAAATGGAGGGGAGGACATATGGCGACCTGTGTCAGTCGAGACGTTCCATCTGTTGCCCCCGTATTTCCGGTGGATGAAAAGCAGTTGGAAGATGATGCTCCATATAATTTTTTTCCTCCTTCTTATTAAGAAGTGGTGAAACTGAATCTTATGGGAAAACTTTAAGAAACACTCAAGACGCAGAAAGGGGAGAAGGCGTCCAACGGCCATTTACCCTTCTCCCTCTCTCTTTGTCCAATTCCACCTGAAAATTCTTTTATACTGTCCCAAGACAGGTTTAGGAACCTGGAAAGAGCCCTCAATAACACCATACAATATAAGGGAAATAAAAAACCGTCAAGAAAAATTTCCAATAATTAAATTTACGTGTAAAATTTACCGAAAAAGCGTTCGTTTAAAACCGTAAATGTAACGTACATTCGTTCTTTACAACAAATTTAATTATTGTAAATTTTTGTAAATCCAATTTCTCTTGCACTGTGATTTGTTAAAGTCTAATTTCAAAGATTCCATCAGTTATTTCCAAATCATGTGGTCAAAAACACTTGCAACTCGCATCCAGCTGGTGTCAACATGGCCCCTTCCTTTCTGAAAAACCCACTTTAACATTCACTTAGCATTAGTACATAAATTTATCTCAATTTATTCATTATTTATTAATGAGATGAGACGAGTTGTGGTGTCAAATGACCTTTTTTTGACAGTTTTGCAGTCAACTTTGACCTTTCATCCCTCTCTTAATTAATCAAAGAGGGATAAAAGAAATTCGAAAGTTCAATCGAAAATTTAGTCACACCCGAATCTCGTGATTAAAGTGAAGTTCGAAGAAATCTAATACCGTTTTTCTTTGATTCCTTTTCAGCCATCGTCTCGTGTTCTCCCAACCCATGCAAGAATGGCGCCTCCTGCGTTTCCAATCCAAAAGGGGAGGCCTTCTGCAAGTAAGTAAAGCTTCTTCTTATCTCCAACTCGGATGCCGACGCATAACTCTCCCAATCTTGACCTCTTGAGACGGATATGCTCTTCCCGCCTGATATTTTACTCCCCCAAGTACACCGAAAATAACTTTGGGAAAGATGCGCTCGCGCAGATGGCTTTCAAACAGGTGGCATCTCCCAACAAAAAAAGGCTTAAAAAGTTTTAAGTAATAATAAACACAAGTGCTCGACTCGAAACATCGGGGTCTTGGTTTAATTAGTGTAAGGAAGTACAAAATTGTTGATAACGGTTTAATTACAGACAAATAGGGGGAAGGGGATAGGAAAATTGGTGGTAGGAAGTAGTGGTCACCTTGTTCAGTGACCAGCAGTGTAATTTCAGTCGCGTTGCAAAAAACAAGAGACCAATCAGGGCTCAGGTAGCAAAGCAGGTATGAAGAGGCGAGGAGAGTTGCGCGAGTGCAGTGAGCCAAACCCGTGGGAAAGGCACAGGCACAATGCTGGTTTGACCCTGGGGCTTTGTGAGAGCAGCATCTGTTCTCCCCTTTGCTAGAACGTGGTAAAAAGAGCGAATGGCGAACAGATCGCGACCACAAGGAGTCTTATATCTGCGTAACGGTAGATTACAAGTCTTTGTTGGGTCGCAGGATGAGATATAAAATTACAAAGTGAAAATTAAGAAAGGATGGAAAGGAGTTTTAGGGTTGTGTGTTTTGAGTGTGAAGGGAGATTTGAAGTTAGGCTTAAGTAAATATGGCGGCAAAGAAAAGCGCGCGCTGCCGAAAGTGGCAGATTTTGGTTGAATCAGTTTTGATTTTTGGTTGAAATAATTTCAGTTGAAAATTAACGTTGTAAAGTAACGTTAAGTCAATGTTGAATTATCGTTGAACCAATGTTGATTTTTAGAAAAAGAGTTGGCCAACGTCGAAGTACTATAGAGATTTAGCGAAACAAAACTTGTAATCTGTAACTTACAAAATTCAACATTAACTACAGCTTAAACTTGTAATTGACATAGAATTTTACAAGTTAGAAGTTTTGCTCTGCGAAAATCGCTCCACTGTTCGAAAAAGTGGACGTTTAACGTTGTTTCGACGTTAATTTTCAGCGTCATTTTGCTGTTCGCTTCAGATTTCATTGTGGTTTTGTTTCTCTTGATGTTTTTGAACTTGGTTTTGAAGATGTAACGTTCTGCTCGTCATTTCCGCTCGTGCTGAGATTGTGAGCATGTGTTAGAGCTACCTGCACTTGGTTTGCAGCTGCTGCTCGGTGGATTTTTGCAGCTGCGGCAGCTGAAGGTTGGGCCTTGGCTCTCTCCCCCTATTCCAGGGCCTCTACTGGAATGTCGACCAACCACTGGCCCCTACGCTCTTCGTTCGCCATGTTTTTGAAACTTGTGTGGTTTTGAAAACAGAAATAAAGTAGAAAAGAGGAATTGTCTCGAAGGGAAAAAGAGGGTAAAAGGGGTGAATTCAAGTTTGGGATTTCAAAACTGGAATTTTATATAAACTCGTTTTGAGTGACTTATTTTTTCCCCAAACGTTTCCCCCAGTTTGCTCGAGGAGGAAAAGTTGGGTTTAATTAGGAATTCAAATGGGTACGCATTCATTGTGTTGGTTTGTGAAACAAGGGTATGGGAATGAGGGAAATTATCTTGAGAATCAAGACAAAAAGGAAGTTTGACTATAGTAAATCAAAGAAAATAAAGCAATAAAACTTGATGAATTTATGTGAAACATTAATATTATTGTGTTATCATGAAAAATGGAAACCAAACACTCGGGAGGCGGTTTTCCCATTTTTTAACTTTCGGCATATTTGGCCTAAATTTTATCCAGAAAAGTTTAAAGTTTTGTTTTAAAGGTTACTTCACTGAAAGAAAAATCAGATTTACAAAAATTTACAATACCGTATTTCATAGATTCTAAGACGCACATTTTTGACAATTTAAAGGCTCCAAAAGTAGGGGTGCATCTTGGAATGATGCACAGAACAATGGATTTTCGTGTTTTTTTCCATTTTTGTAGTTCTAAAAATGACAGTGCGTCTTAGATTTGATGGCATCTTAGAATCGATGAAATACGGTAATTAAATTTGTTGTAAGGAATGAAGTACGTTACGTTTACGGTTTTAAACGGACGCTTTCCAGTAAACTTTGTAAAGTGTTCTTTTACAATCTTAAACGTAACGTATCACATTTTGATTAGTCTTGACAAATCATTCCATGTTTCAGCACCGTTTTTACAGCAACTCTTAATTTTATCTCTCGCCAATTTCCGCCATATTTGTAGGACGAGGCACAGAGGTTCCTCACCCGTCTTCTGCACAAAACCTGAATCCCGCCTTGGGCATTAAGGTGTGGGTGACTTTTTTTGTTCGACCGTCCTCCAATAGAGGTCGTTTTAAACAAAAAAAAATTACCCCACATAATAATAAAACTTAAACAAAAAAAAAGAGGAAAACGGCCGAAGTGTCGCCCAGCAATTAATAAATGTGGGATCGGCGTCACTGGTCAAGGCAACGCTCATTATTACATTTGTTCACCCCTCGCCATTGCCCACTTTGCATCGAGACACACGTGGGAGTTATTTCTTCCGTGGGAGAAAAGACAAAACCTTGAAGGAATAAAAGATCACTTAAAAACATAAAAAATAAACACAGTAATACACGTTATCATTAAGTTATTTCGACTTTAGCTAAAGTATCACATGAGTGACTACGTGTTGTTATGCTAAAACGAGTGTCGAATTCAACGTTTAATCTCGCTTTCCATCTCGGGACTTGGACAAATCTTTGAGAGATTTTCTTTCGAGAATGAAGTCATCATTTGGGACCAAAATTGCTTTTAATTAACACTTAATTGGTGTTGTACACTTAAAACTGACCCCATTCTTAGCTTTGGGGATGGCAAAACTGGTAAACTGATTCTGATTGGCTAATAGGAACAGGAAGTGTCTAAATAAGCCTAAATGGATGAAAAACGAGTGAAATATTATTCAAGACGTTCACAGAGATTCTAAATACCGAGAAAAAGGGAGTATGAGATGATCTTAATATGTTCTAAGTAATCTAGGACGAGTTTATTCATTCAAAGTTTAATTTTCATTGTTTTTTTTTTCCTTTTTTTTGCGTCTTCTGCTTTACATTTTCCGCTCTTTTCTCCCCGTTGGCTGATTCTCAGCTTATGCATAATTCAGTCCTCACAAAAGAAACTCAGAGGCCACGGGAATTGAGAGACAGGAGAAGGGAAGAGAGTTTCCCACGATCTCCCCTTCTCGAGTCGAATGGAATGTCGTTCAGGTACTTGGCTTTATGTAGCTTCAGCTGTTGATATAACACTATTGGACAAAAGACACTGGTACATTAACTATATGATGATCGATTTCATTTTTTTTTCTTCTTAAATTTAAAAAAAAAAAATCCAAACTCGATTTTTGAAGAAAATTAAATTGGAATTTAGGCCATTTTATTGAAAATCATTCTGATAATTACGAGATTTGCTGTATCACATTGAGATTGAAAATACAAATTGCACGAATTTGTGGAAATTGATTGATTTTTTTGTTATTTTGTAGGAAAAAAATTATAATTTTTATTTAGCGATTAAGGCGTAGGAGTGAATTTATCATTCAGAAATTGACGGCACAGTTTTATTTTGATTTCGAGTGAAGAATGGGATGTGAGGCGCTCGCGTGATAGTCCTGTGGGAACGGGCGAGCCTATGCATCCTCCACTGCTTGGCCACATATCCGTTTCCCTTTTCATCCCCTCCTCCCCCCTCTCGTTCTTTTCTCCTCGTGCACATCGCGGTTGCACATTTAAAAAAATGAAAAGGAGCGAATGAAAAGGTGTTCGAGTTCACGCATTTTTAATTTTTTTTAATTAAAAAATAGGCCTAAAATTTATTATTGAGTTAAATGAGAAAATTATATTTTTATGGGTACCGGTAATAATTCATAATAAACTCTTCCTCCTAATTTAAAAAATAAAAAAAATATTAATGGGTTTTGATAACCAGCCTATTAAATTTTATTTGGAAAAAATGTTTTATAATTTTGATGGTCCGAGTTTATTGACCAGGAAGACAATGTCAAGTCCTCCTCCGTGGGAGTTTGGATAGATTTTAGTGAAAAATTCGGAAATTTAAATTTACAATAATTAAATTTGTTGTAAAGAATTAAATTTAATTATTGTAAATTTTTGTAAATCTGATTTTCCTGATGTGAAATCACAACTTAGTTGTTTACTATTGATTGTAAAAACAACTGTCACGGTGTTTACTTAACACCAGGTGCTAAATCCGTATCATTTTCAAGCGATAAGTCTTATTTTGATTACATTTATATAATCAGAAATAAATTGACGCAAAATACTATATTTCAATTAATTAATGAACTGATAAATCCTCAAATTAAAAAAAAAATTAAATTGAAATGTAAGGAAATGACATTATAATTCCTGCTGCTCAATTCAGATTTGTTTTGCACAGTCGAGATATTCAGGTTGTGACATCTGGTCCCAAGGTGTGGTTCAACCTTCAGCTGCATTGAAAAGCAGGTGGAAAAAGTGCCGCCAGCTGTAATTGGGTAGCGGCTGAGAGAGCAGCAATTACGGCCGAAGTTTTCCAACACAAACGTAAACGTCCATGTTATTTTCTCAGGGGATTATTCCCTAGACTCTTATCACTTGAGAAATTTTCGATGATTGCTGCATGAATGAATAGAGGGTTTCATTACAAAATACCAACTGCCGACTTCCCCGCTTTCCATAATTTAAAAATTAAAAAAAAAAATTTTTTTCGAGGAAAACCTTTTCTGTTTACACACTTTAATTGTTCGACCACTGAAAGCGTGAAATTCACTTTTTAATATATTTATGTCAGTGAGCTAAATAAAACAGCGTAAATAAATTACGAATTAAAGAGTGGAAAATGTTTTCATTACGCCTGAAGACCTGCAAAGTGTAGACCGAATTCATCCCAGTGATGACCACATTTTTCCATGCTGGGGAGCGGCTAATGACTGACTTTTACGGCCATGAATTGTTTCGTTTTCCCACCATGCAGGGGCAGCTTCACCGTTTACCTACGCTCATGCGCGTGACCAGTTCTGGTCGGCATTGTTTCACAGTGTTGACCTCGTGACCTCATTTAAAGGATAAATAGTCTTTACCGTCTGAGTCTAAACATTGAATAACAAAAACGTCGTGCGCAAAAATGAATTGAAGTACAATAGTGAGACCTTGGGTTTGGTTAAAGTAAAGATTTGCTATCTTTCTTTAGGGAGGTGTAAAACATTGCCTCGAGAGATGGAAATTTTTCCCCCTCTTTATTTTTGGGTTAATTTTAAAATTTCGAGCTGATTTCTGTATGGAATTCACGTAGAGTTCAAAAGTATAATTTAAAGCACAATTTCTTTAACAAAAAGAAACTCGCACTTATGGTGTGCCTGGTATTGTACTTGTCATTTCTGGCATGTTAATGGTAAGAATGTGATAATTATGTGCAGTAGTTGCTGAAATTTGTTGCTGGTGTTGACCTTTGGGTTTGGAAGGGCAAGTTCAGCGCAGTATTCTAATTTAACAACCCGTGCATCTCGTCAAGATAATAAAATCAAAAAAAATTAATTTAATTTGCTGCAATTCTAAAATTTTTCCAATTTTCAGATAAATTAGATAAAACATCCCGTAAATTCCAAACAAAACTCAATCCATTGAAAAACACAAAATCAACATTTCATAACATCAAAACAAATCTGATGTTACAAAACACCCAGTTGTGTTTATCCATTCCACTTGTTGCTCATTTCCCTTTTCAATTCAACATCTGCTGGATGTAACAGGTGAAAATGCAAACAAACTAACCTTTGATGCTTAAATAACGTAATCAAGGTCAATCTTTTTTATAACTGAATTCGCCGTGATTGAATTTGCAATTAAACATAATATGCAACAGGTGCTCGGCGAGTTAAAATGGCGCCGCATCCTGCGTCATAAAGCTCCCTTATTAAACGTAAATTATCCGTACCGATTATTATAATCAACTATCAGTTCAATGACCATGGTTCCTCAGATCCGCCCCCACCGATTTACAAAATTCAACGAGGGTGGGAGGTAAAAATACGCATTTATTATGTATGGATTGGATCGGTCCACCGGGATGAAGCGGTTAGGGATCGAGTTGATTTATTTCTCCTAAACGTTCGGGTTAAGGGTCATGGGAAGGAGCAGAATGTCTTTGGTTTTGCATGTTAAAGGTAAATGATAGATTGATAACGAGGCTGAATAGATAGTTAGTTCAATGGTTGTTTGTTCATAACCACAAAGCTTATTTTATTTATGTAATTTAAGTCTGCTTTGTCGAGTTCTTATCCGGTTTATTAATAGCATTTTTGACCTTAAGACTTGAAGAAATAGGAATTGGTTGAATGAGGTGTGGAATTTAACCTGGAGTTGTTTTGCAGTTCTTGTGCGAGTGATAGGTTTTTTTTTTTGTTGAAAAAAGTTTTTCCATTTCTAAGGATTTGGGCTTAGTCATCGTCTTCATTGACCTATGATGTCAGTTCGTGATCTGTTGTTTTTTTGTTTATTTCGTTTTGCTTGCTGTCAATTTAGACCCCACAGTCGTCCACACCAATTATTGAGAATTAAAGTTGGAAATGTCATGTCTTTGAAATTAAAATTAATTCCGTGTACAGTTGAACTCCCGGTTGTCAGGGGCTGTCGGCAAATTGGCTATCGCGATAATCGATTTCAGGATAATCCGCAAGTTTGGTATTAAGCATAATTAAATGTCCATTAATAATTAGAGTTTGCAGAAAACAAAACTTCTGCCTTATAACTTATAAATTCCGTGTTAATTATAAATCTAACATTACATTATATTTTTTTTGTTAATTTCAGCTGTTCGCAAATGTTCGTCGGTGAATACTGTCAACACCCGAATCCTTGCCACAACGGACCGGGACCGCGTTGTCAGAACGGAGGAACGTGCAACGTACACCTAAGCTCAACAAATGGGCCTAAGTTTTCTTGCACGTGTCCGGTCGGATATTCTGCATCCCTCTGCGAAATCGTTGTGCCCAACAGTTGCGATTCGAACCCATGTCGGAATGGTGGAACTTGTACTCTGTTTACACTGGATAACTACACGTGCGCTTGTGGCATTGGCTTCAAAGGTAAGAAAACCGTTTAAATATTCAAAAAACAAAGCTACAAATCAACGAATTCTTTCTCAAAGGTCCTTACTGCGAACAAATCGACCACTGCGCTTCCCAGCCATGTCGCAATGGCGCCGCGTGTCGTTCTCTGAAGGATTCCTACAAATGCACATGTCCGCCCGGTTATTCCGGAATAACGTGCACCGAAGATATCGACGAATGTGCCAAAAAAGTGTGCAAGAGAGGCACATGTACCAATACCGTAGGATCGTACAGGTAGATCAAACTTAAAAAATGACAAAACTTGACAAAATAAAAAATATCTAAATATTATTTAACGAATTTCAGATGTAACTGTGAACAAGGATACACAGGACAAAACTGTGAAAGCAAATACATCCCGTGTGATCCCAGTCCTTGCCAGCACGGTGGAACATGCATATCCATCGATTCGCTTAATTACCAATGCAAATGCCCGACGGGTAAGCGGCGTTTAATTTTCTACTATAATTTTCTGGATAAAAAATCGAAAGAAAAAGTATCTAATCGAGCTTTGTTGAATTTTAATGAAGTAAAACTGGTTTTTCTCAATTTGTAGCGCTTAATCTCCGAAGGGAAAAGTAATTTTCTCTTAAATAGGAACCCCTCACGTAGTTATGTAGCAACTTTTTTGGGTTGCATTCCTTTCTAATGGGTTTTAGATAGGACTATTAGGAATGCCTTGTTCATGTCAAGGTGAATGGAATCTGACTTTTAGACTCTTCGGTTTATTGTGTTTGATGATGGGTCGTAAAGATGACCAAAACTTTGAAAGAGACGTTAATTTCAGCCGGTCACCGACCAAAATTCTATGTAATTTTTACCTATTGTTTTGTCATTGGTTGTTTGTGATGGATGAAACCATAAAAGCGTGCGTGGTCGTAATTGGCGTGGCCTACGGGCTAGAAATCCAACATTTTTTTTTATTTTTGAAAAAATTTTTCTTATTGAATGTTACAAAAAGTTGGATTTTAATGCTATAAACAATGAATTAATTTAGGCAAATGATGGACAACAGAGAGTTAAATTTTTTTAAAAATTACTTTTACCTTGAAGAGCATTACTCATCTGAAGTTGAAGAATACAAATTGAAAACTTTCAGTTGATTTATACATCCATCTAAATAAATTACTAATTCTGCACGAAAAATCAGATTTACAAAAATTTATAATAATTAAATTTGTTGTATAGAACAAATGTACGTTACATCTGTGGTAAATTTTGTAAAATGTTCTTTTACAAACTTAAACATAAATTTTGTAAGTCTGATTTTTCTTTCATCTATGCACTCATCATACTGGCAGTTGACTACAAAGAAGGATCTTATTGTAAACTTCAAAGACAAAGCCGAGTTGACCTTAAAACGCAATAGAGTAAAAACGCCAATAATGTTTAAATTGATGAAATAGAATTAGATTAGCCATTACTAAGCTTGAGTGGCTTCTCCTTCCTGTAGATGAGAACATTCCCAGGGTGTGTCGACATTATGTCTTATGTTGGGGTAATCGCTTGTAAGTTAATCTCTCCTACGATGGGGTGTCTGACCTCTTGCACTGTGAACAGATTGAGTTCACATGCATAAATAGAAAAAAAGTCGAACGTAAAGTCAGTATTAATAAACCCTTTTTAGCGTCCCAAAAAACATTCAGTCATAGCTACAATAACCCTTCAGACAAATTTGATTTCTTTTTGATCCCGTTTGGATTTCAGTCGTCAATCATATTCAAAGTCAATGTCAACATATCTGACCTTAACTATCTTAATAAAATGTGGTTTATAGCATTCTTTAAGTAATAGAGAGTTTGCGGGGACAAAACTTATGTCTTATAACTTATAAATGCCATATTAATTATAAATCTAACTTACATTTAACATGGAATTTATAAGTTATAAGACTTAAGTTTTGTGCTTCGTAAACTCTAATTTCTAACTTGCAATTTAAAAAAAATTGAAACTACCAACAAAAAGTTGAGCGAGTTAACTAAAAATGCAATAAATTGTTAGGAATTCAGTGAATTTTGTTTAATGTTTTTATAAAGTTTGAAAAAGTTATCAAAAACATTAAATTTCTTAGCAGAATTAATCTATTAAAAGACATGTTAATTCTTAGAATATAAGCTGTAACTTAAATTTCAATCTTTTTTTTTCCTTTTTTGTCGCGACTTGTGTTCCAAAAAACTTGATGTCATGTTTTATTCATGTCATAGGGTATTAGTCAAATAAAGCAAGGGTGGGGGAATTGGCCTTTACATATAACTATTGCTCCAACAATTGCATCTTCGCTTAGATAACTACAAAGTTTCACTGCAAAACAAATTCATTTAACAATGGGAGTTGACTTACCTCGCCGTTAATGGCATCATTTCCGGTTGCCTGGAAGTCATCTTTAATGGATTTAATAGAATTCGGGGTTTGAACCAGTTTTTACATGGAAATTTACTGAAATTTATATTCGGTTGATTTTTTAAAGTTGAATGAGTAAGAAAAAGTAATTTTCATATTCTTTCGTTTTCCCATTGAATTTTAATTAAAAATACTCGGATCAAGGGACCTTGATCCGAATATGTTTTTTTAAACAACGTTAAAAAGTAAAATTGAAAATATTTTTTTAGTTGAGTTAACAATTTTAAAAGCAAAATACGGCGTGCAGCACGTGACTGATCCGTTTTGCTTACAGGTTTCACCGGAGCTGAGTGCGAAACTAATATTGATGACTGCCCTGGTAATTTATGTAAAAATGGAGCTACGTGTGTGGATGGAATCAACAATTATACCTGCCATTGTCCACCCACTTATACCGGTATGTTAATTTAATGGATATAATTACTTCCATTACTTTTAAAATAAAAATTAGAGATTTATAGAGAATAAATTTGATAAAATTTATATTTATAATTGATTGTAAATGTTGAGTAAATCTATTTATTATTGATAAATATGAAATATATAATAATAGAGAGTTTGCGGAGAACAAAACTTATGTCTTATAACTTATAAATTCCATGTTAAATACAAGTCAGATTTATAATTAACATTGAAATTATAAATTATACGACATACGATTTGTTTTCCGCAAACTCTCTGATAATAATGTTTATCGCTTGTGGTATTATGAGTGAACAGAAAATTATTGAAATAATTTTTCCGACTTTCGTGATTTAACGTTCTAGGGCTGGTTGCAGGCAAGTTCTATCATGTTAAACTTGGAGACTGAGGAAAAATTATGAGATAATTTTCTGTTCACTCCTGGTATTCGAGTGATTATATCATGAATCAAATATTTAAAGTTAGCCAAAAGTATTACTAGAGCAAGTTTTTCCTACCAAGGCTCCAGTGCTAACCTGATTGGTCTAATTCAAACGTTCTCGGCTCCTTATTGGCCGACTTTTGAAATGCCGTTTTATGAGCAATATAATCAAAATTATAGTGATATATTTGTAAAATAATAAGAATTAATTGTCGCTTTTATAATTGGTAAAGTTTAACTTTTTTAAAAATTTATTCTAAATTTTTTTTATTTTCTTCTTAGATCGGTATTGTTCCAAGGATGTCGACGAATGCGCTTTAAAACCAAGCGTGTGCAAGAATGGTGCAACGTGCACCAACATTGTCGGTGGATTTTCTTGCATTTGTGTTAATGGCTGGACCGGTCCGGATTGTAGCGAAAATATTGATGATTGTGCTGGCGCCGCTTGTTTCAATGGAGCAACATGCCATGACAGAGTCGGTGCATTTTTCTGCGAATGTCCTGCTGGGAAAACAGGTAAACGTCAATGTCTATTGTTTAGTTAATGATAAACAGCAGCCGTAAAATCAGTTTATACCAAACTTTATTGCAACTCATGTCTTCTTCCTCACAACTTTTTTTTCCCCTGCGTGGATTGTCATAGTAATGTCTGATGAAAATTTTCAAGGTTCTTCTTGATACCTTAGCTTGAAGGGAAAAAATGTCTAACCTTAAATGTAATGTAAAGGCAGCTGCAACACGAGCTAAAAGAATGGGCGTGTGACTCACGATTCGCATTAGCAAACTACAGATGGACGTTAGGCTTAAATGTCCAATTTTTTTGGTTTAATTTAATACCGGTTATTTCAGCAAAAAATTTATATTGAAATTCTCCTAATACACTTTAATATTTATTCTAAATGGCATTTTAACAATGAAAAGGAAAGCAAATCTTCTGGAATTTAAAATAATTTAGCATATTTCAATAGCTGATATTTTCTGCTGGATGAAGTACAAACATTGAAATTTTGGATTTGAAGAGTATAAAGAGAGTACTACTTGTAAAGAGTTCTAAAGTTTCAATAAGTTTGGATGGTGTGATATACCAACTTGACAAGTTTTAAAAGTGATTTTGAGGCAACTCTTCAATCTCAGCAAAAAAGGTACAAAAAGTCAAACAGATACATAAATGGAGACATTCTTATACCTTTAAAGGCACAAACTATGTCTCATTTCACGTACTTTATTACTTTTTATACTTTTGTTGTTGAGTGTTAAATTGTGACTGTACTAAGTATTTTAACTCAAATCAGACTTCAATAATAAAAAAAACTTCTATTCTTGTTTTTTTAACTTTGAAATGCTATTCCATTGTTTTGGAACAGTTCTTTGACTATTCCATTGTTGTGGAACACTTTTTTCACTTGTCTACACTTGTGGACGGTTTAGTGTACAATTGTCAAGAAAGTTTAGTGATTTGCAATAGGAGCTGCTGAAAGGCATTATCTCATGTCGATTTTGGACATGTGGACATAAATTGGACACATTCCTGGGACAGTGTGCTATCACTGAAAACGTATTGTCCCATAAAAAATAATAAGTATAAAAAGCGTTGAAGTTATTATCTCCATTATGATGAAGACTTGGCATTTTTAGTACAATTGTGACTAGTTTATAATTCAATTCAACTGAACCACGTCTTAGCAGATTAGATAACAACATACCTGAGAACAAGTTACATTATTAATACCATGTGAGCCCTGTAACAAGCCTGTAAATAACCTAATTTTAAACCTACACAAGGCTAAGATGGTTAACTTAAGGCCGCAAGCCAACTAAATAACATGTCTCAAACAAATAATACCAATAATAATAATAACAAATGTCACACGAGTCAATAAGTTTCGCAAGGCTAAGTCAAACGGCCTCAGTCACGAAGGACTCAACTGAATTTATACGATGACTTGGCTGATGTAATGGTAATAAGTGTCCATTTCCTGTGACAACTTTAAAAACCCTTTAATTAAATCCCACTTCATCATTACAATTAGTCATAGATTCTCATCATGAATCTTCTTCTAGGTCTTCTTTGCCACTTGGACGATGCTTGTGCGAGTAATCCCTGCCATTCTGGTGCCATATGCAATACTAGTCCGATCGATGGTACTTATGTGTGCGCATGTCCAAGTGGATATAAAGGAGTCGACTGCACAGAAGATGTAAACGAATGCGAAGAAGGTAATAACTAAATAATAGTTTACGGAGAATAAAATTTATGTCTTATAACTTATAAATTTCATGTTAATTATAAATCTAACTTACAAATTATGATTTATAATTTATAAGTTTCGTTCTCTGCAAACACTCTCTTTTATAATGGAAATCTTGATTTATAACTTATAAATTCAACGTTAATTATAAATCTGATTTTATTAATCATAAATTTGTATCTTTAGTGAGAGAGATATTTTGGAAATCCTGATTTATAAGTTATAATTAACAATTTATAAGTTTTGTTCATCGCAAACTCCCTAATAAAACTAACTTAAAACTTAAACTCAAACGTGCTTTGTTTGCCGTAAATTCCAGGGTCACCTTGTGAGCACGACGGTGTTTGTGTCAACATTCCTGGTTCCTTTATCTGCAATTGTAGTAAAGGGTTCGCAGGACCCAGGTGCGAAGTTAACATCAACGAATGCGACTCAAACCCGTGTCAAAATGACGGAACATGTTTGGACGAAAGAGGAGCTTTTCGTTGCGTTTGCATGCCTGGTAAGTTGGAAACATTTTCGTATGTTGTCATATCAAATTTTGGGATTTTTGTTTACATGGAGTAAGATTTAATTCGTACAGGAAGTGAATTTGATCTTTGGCATTGAATTGAACGACCCTTCGTGGTGAATTCATTTAAAAATTCATTCAGTTGTAACAGAGTCGAGCAGGTGTTCTGGGTACTCGGATCTTCATTCACAGGTGGCTGATTCGCTGTTTCCTGACCATGTATTTTTTCTCACCCTTTCACTGCACCTGCCGGGAAATGGAAAAACTGGACCAATGCACAGCTGTGCTTTGTTTTAGTTTTTATTTTATTTCAATGCCAACTGAATTGTATCAAAATTAAAAATTATTTTTAAAATTAAAAAAAAAATTTTTTTTTAAAAGTAAATAATATTTTTAAAAAAAGAAAAATAATTTAAAAAAAAAAAAAAAAAACAATTTTTTTTAAAAAGAATATAATTTTTTTAAAAATTGTTTACCTATTTGATATTCCTTATTCAGTTTTATCAGTCTAGTTTTGAACCGTATTTAATATTTCATCGGCGAATAATTAATACTTCAAACTAGTCGTAAAAGAATTACAATGACAAAAAAAAAAAGAGTTGGGCCGTGGGAAAGTGACATAACCCCATGGCCATTTTTGTCTGTGGAGACGAGTTGAGTAATGGAACGTTTTATTTTTGTAAGAGCAGAATAATAATGATTCACTTAATAATACATTACACGCTTTGGGTTTGGTTTGTTATACTTTAAAATATACCTTCAAACAAGACTTCTTGAATAAGGACAAATGTCAGAAGTTTAAAAGAATTTTTTTTTTTTTTTTTTTAAGTTTAATTTAATTTTAATTTTACCCTCAAACCAGATCAGAAAATCAAACTTAACCAACTTTTTTATTGTTTAGGATACACCGGTGTTCACTGCGAGATCGATCTCGATGAATGCAATCCCAATCCGTGCCTGAGTGGTGGCATTTGTACCGACCTGATTAATTCCTACAAATGCCTTTGTCCAAACGGTTATGCGGGTAAACGATGTCAAATTAACATCGACGACTGCATGAGCCAGCCATGTCAAAACGGTGGCTCGTGCAGAGATGCTGTGGCTGGTTATACGTGCGAGTGTCCGCCGGGATTGACCGGCATCAATTGCGAGACCAACATCAACGATTGTCAGTCGTCCCCGTGTCATCACGGTGACTGCATTGATGGAATGAATTCGTTCAGCTGCATTTGCCATCCCGGGTACACGGGTCGATTGTGTCAGACACAGATCAACGAATGCGAAAGCAATCCCTGTCAATACGGAGGGAAATGTGTGGATTTAATCAGCAGTTACGAATGTCGTTGCCGGCCCGGAACGACAGGAATGAACTGCGAGTACAACGTAAACGAATGTTTCTCGAACCCATGCGTCAACGGCGCTACTTGCATCGACGGAATCAACTCCTACAACTGCCAGTGCGTACCCGGTTTTACAGGAACGCATTGCGAAACCGATATCAACGAATGCGATTCGAGTCCGTGTGCAAATGGAGGGGAATGCATCGATCACATCAACGGATTTAAATGCAAGTGTCCAAGAGGTTATTTCGACGCTCGGTGTTTGTCCGACGTGAACGAATGCGCGTCGAATCCGTGCGTGAACGGCGGTACTTGCGAAGACGGAGTCAATAGGTTTACATGCGTGTGTCCGAAGGGTTACGGAGGATACCGTTGCGAAGTTGATATAGACGAGTGCCAGTCGAATCCTTGCCAACACGGTGGAAGCTGCAGAGATTCGTTGGCTAATTATACTTGCACGTGTATTGCTGGATATACCGGTAAGGGTTGATGTGATGTGAAGTTTTGTTTTGATTGTAAATGATTGAATTTATGGTTTTTTTTAGGACGCAACTGCGAGGTGAATATCGACGACTGCACCAACAACTTGTGCAGAAATGGCGGGACTTGCATTGACGGTGTTAATAACTTCAAATGCGTCTGCGAGTTGCCGTTTACAGGCCGATATTGCGAAGAAGAACTGAACCCGTGTTCACCAAATCAGTGTAGAAATGACGCTCGATGCATGCCGTCTTCAAATTATCAAGATTTTGTCTGTACTTGTGAATTGGGTTATACAGGTATAAGTTAGAATTTCTTTTGAAAATAGAATATCTCTCACAAACGTTTTTAATTACTATAGGGCGATTGTGCGACGAAGACATCAATGAATGCGCAGTTTCCTCGCCTTGTCGTAATGGTGCGACTTGTAACAACCTCAACGGCTCCTACGAATGCATCTGCTCTACTGGTTACGAAGGAAGAGATTGTCTTATAAATACGGATGATTGCGCATCATGTAAGCATAGAACACTTTGATCGGAATTTTAGAATTTCTGAATTATCATTTTTTTAAATAATTTATATTTTTAAATTCAGATCCATGTCAAAATGGAGGAACATGTCTCGACGGTGTTGGTGACTACATGTGCATTTGCGTTGGAGGATTCGGTGATAAACATTGCGACGAGGATATCAACGAATGTGCATCCTCGCCTTGCCAAAATGGAGCGACGTGTAACGATTATGTCAACAGCTATACCTGTACCTGTATGATGGGATTCAGTGGGACCGATTGCGAAACGAACGACGAAGATTGCACATCAACGTAAGTTTTCAAGAAATTTTTTAAACTTTGAATTTTGAATAAAATTCCGGTTTATTTATGTGACATTTAGATCTTGTATGAATGGTGGCACCTGTGTGGATGGAATAAACAACTTTACATGCATTTGTGGCCCTGGTTATACCGGTTCGAATTGCCAGTATCACATCAACGAATGCGATTCAAATCCGTGTCTTAATGGCGCTACGTGCTCAGATTTAACCGAAAGCTATGCTTGTCACTGTCCTTACGGTTACACAGGACCACGATGTGAGTCAATTATCGACTGGTGCAGCATGAATCCCTGCGCTAATGGTGGAAAATGCAAACAAAAGAGGAATGCTTATGAGTGCGAATGCAAACCAGGATGGAGTGGACAGTTGTGCGACATCAGCATGGTTTCTTGTATTGTTGCAGCAAGACAAAAAAGTAGAAATTTTGTCATTTATTTTAAAAATAATTGAAAATGATGTTAATTTGTGATATTTTGTATTTTAAAGGCGTTTCGGTTGGCAATTTATGCAAAAACAACGGTCGATGTGAAAATACTACCAAAAGCCATCGATGCGTTTGTCAAGACGGATACGAAGCAAGTTATTGCCAACACGAAATAAACGAATGCAATTCATCTCCATGCCAAAACGGAGCAACTTGTAACGATTTAGTGAACGAATACACTTGTGACTGCCCAGTAGGATATCAAGGTTTGTAAAATTTAAATTTTTTTAATTTACAAAAATAAAACTTATTTAATTGTAAATAGGTATCAATTGCGAGTACAACATCGACGACTGCAATCCGAATCCTTGTCGAAATGGTGGCACATGCCACGATATGATCAACAAATTCATGTGTTCTTGCCCTCACGGCACAGTCGGAATTCTATGCGAATACAACCAGAACGATTGTTTCGAAGGTGCTTGTCATCACGGCGGCACTTGTGTTGACAAAGTGGGTGGCTACGAATGCCAATGTCCGCCCGGATTTGTTGGACCGAGATGCGAAGGCGATGTGAACGAATGTCTTTCGAATCCGTGCATGGGACCCGGAATGCAGGACTGCGTGCAACTGGAGAATGACTACCGCTGCGACTGCAAGCCTGGGTACATGGGACGACATTGCGAACTGAAAGTAAATCTCTGCGAATCGAGCCCCTGTCTCAATGGAGGAGTTTGTTCTGGAAAAGGAGGCCATTGCATCTGTCCTGAGGTAAATACTACGATATTCTTTATTTTAAACTTTTCTAATATTTAATTTAATCGTTTTTAGGGATATTCTGGCAAAAACTGTCATCGTTCTGTCACCGATTGCGATGCTAATCCGTGTCGTAATGGTGGAACGTGTCATCAACAGGACGACGGTTTTGTCTGTTGGTGTTCTTCGGGATTTAAGGGTACTTTGTGCGAACAAAGCGCTCATTCCAGATGTCACAAGGCGAACCCGTGCTTGAATGGTGGAACATGCATAGACAGAGGAGGTTCGAGAATGAGAATTTTTCAAAATTGGAGTTTGTTTTACATTGTTTGATTTCTTTTTAGGTCGGTTAGAATGTCGTTGCCCTGCACACGTGCGAGGTGAGCACTGTGAGTTTATGTCGCCTAAAATGAGACCCGATAGAACTAAAGAATCAGTTGAATGGGAAAGAAATAAATGTGAAATGAACAACTGTGCTGTCAAAGCGACAAATAAGTAAGTAGAAAAGAAATAAACTTGAAATTTTAAAACTAATTTTCTTGTGTTTTATTAAAGACGGTGCGATGAAGAATGCAACACCTTAGCATGCGACTTCGATAACAACGATTGCTCCTTGGGTCTTAATCCGTGGCAGAATTGTACCGAATACGGTTGCTGGAAAGAATTCAGAGATGGCAAGTGCGATGAAAGGTGTAATAATTACAACTGCCTCTTTGATGGATTCGACTGCCAACAAGTAAAACGTTGCAAGTAAGTGTAAAAAAAAATAATTTAATTTAGTTTTTTAGTATGAAAATAACAATGTTAATTTATTTAGCCCGATTTATGACGCCTATTGTGCCAATCACTACGCCAATGGATTTTGCGATGTCGGCTGTAACAACGAAGAATGTAACTGGGATGGATTGGATTGTGAACAATCGCCCCCGAAAATCATAGATGGAACCATCATGCTCATAATATTGGTCGATCCAGAGGTTTTGAAGAAGGATACAGTCACGTTTGTTCGAGAACTTGGTCACATGTTAAGAACGACAGTCCGAATTAAGACGGACGAGAACGGAAATGAGATGATTTATCCGTGGCCGGCGTCCGGTTCAAACCTAAGAAGTGGAACGACAGTTTACTTGGAAATCGATAACAGACAATGCGAAAAAATGCAAAACAAGGAATGCTTTCCGAACGTTCAAGCTGTAAGTCAATTGCAGCAAAACACAGATGATTTGGGAAAATTTATTAAATATTTCTCATTTATTTTAGGCTGCTCAATTCCTGGCCGCCAAAGCCACCAAACATGACCTGTCGTCAAGTTTCCCCATTCACGAAGTTCATAGCATGGGCGCTGTGCCTTCGGTTGATGCAGAAATTCCATACTCAAACCTGACATCCATCGTCATTGGTGCCTTAGTTATTGTCATGGTGTTCATCTTAATCGGTGTGTTAGTGACAACTCAACGCAAGAAAGCTCGGGGAATCACTTGGTTCCCCGAGGGATTCTTGCGCTCAAATAGCGGTCAGCGGCGTCGATCAAGAAGACGTGGACCTGACGGGCAGGAAATGAGGTAGAGCATTAAGAAATTATTAATTTTTTAACCGATGACTAATTATTTCGATTTTTACAGAAATCTCCATAAACACCCTTCTACCAATCGTGTCGGTGTAGACGCAAACGACAACACAACGATAACTCCAGACAGCGGTCAGTGGAGTGACGAAGAATTGGGAGACCATCCTCCAATGAAGCGAATGAAGAGCGAAAAGAACGACACTGGCTACGGAGACAGTCTGCAGAGCGATTACGACGAGCTGGATCCACGTCCATGGACCCAACAACATCTCGACGCAGCCGACGTTCGCAATCCCGACATCCTAGCGTTGACTCCTCCACAAGGGGAGGGCGAGATGGACCCATGCGCAGTAGATGTGGATGTTCGAGGACCTGGTGGCTTCACTCCTCTGATGTTAGCCTCCTTCCGCGGGGGAGGGCTGGACATGGGTGCTGAAGAAGGGGAGGAAGACGACGGGTCTACAGTGGTCATCCAAGACCTTCTCATGCAGGGAGCCAAACTAGGGTCGGCGACTGATAGAACTGGTTTGTTTTGATTTATTTGTGCAATGAGGCAAAATTATAACGATTTTGTGTTTTATTTTACAGGAGAATCGTCGCTTCATTTGGCTGCTCGCTATGCTCGTGCAGATGCTGCTAAGCGGTTGTTGGACGCAGGAGCCGATGCAAATGCTCAAGATAACACGGGCAGAAGTCCATTGCATGCGGCTGTGGCTGCAGACGCTCAAGGAGTTTTCCAAATTTTATTACGGAATCGAGCAACCAATCTAAACGCTCGAATGAACGATGGGACCACACCACTCGTTTTAGCAGCTCGGTTGGCCATCGAAGGAATGGTTGATGATTTAATTGCTGCTGATGCCGATATTAACGCTGCAGACGATCATGGTAAAATACTATTACGATATAATTTAAATTTAATCTTTACATTTAAATTTGTTTTGTATTTACAGGCAAAACTTCATTGCATTGGGCGGCTGCTGTCAATAATGTCGATGCTGTGCGCGTACTTCTCAACCACGGAGCCAATCGAGACGCTCAAGACAACAAAGAGGAAACGCCATTATTTTTGGCAGCAAGAGAGGGCAGCTACGAAGCAGCGCGAGTTCTGCTGGATCACTTCGCGAACCGTGACATCGGAGATCACATGGATCGGTTGCCTAGAGACGTAGCAGTCGAACGACTCCATCACGACATCTTGCAGCTTCTAGACGAACATGTGGTGCACAGTCCTCAAGTCATGCCAAACATGGTCGTCGGCTCACCGGGGATGATGCACTCCTCGAATATGATGGGCAACGGCAACAAACCGCCACGGCCAAAGAAAAGAAGTAAAACGGTCGTTGGAATTCCAGGCAAAGAACACATCCGAGCTCTCGGATCGCCTGGAGTCGACAACACGATGACGGCGAAGAAGAGAGCGTCGGTCAAACGGAAGAAGGACACGACGGGGAATCCGTCGCCAGCAACATCCCTCGAATCTCCTCAAAGCATGACGGGATTAGATTGCGACTCGAATTTATACAACGGTCACGGAATGGCAATGTCGCATCCGAATTTGACCACACTCGACGTTACGAGGACGTTGAAACAGCCACCGGCTTACGAGGATTGCATGAAGAATGCAATGCACGGTATGGGTGCACAGGGACAGTACATGGGTACGGGAGGCAGCCTCCTTCCGCATCATCTACAACAACTCCACGTGCGCCAGAACTCACTGCCTGCCTCGGCTTTACATTCTCATCATCACGTTCAGAATTCAGCGCAGGCAATGAACTCGCCAATTAAACAAAGACCGTCGTTACCAACGTCACCGACGCACATAGTTGCTATGAGACAAGCGTCTCACCAAAAACATGGACAAATGAGCCCTATGACTCCCTCGAGTCACCAACTACAGACTGACTTTAGCAATCAGGCGCCGCCTGATTTGAGTCAAATGTTGTCTTCGGTGCCCCAGACGCAACAGCGGAAACTGTCCGGGTACCACCAATATCAGTATCCGACGCCGCCATCTCAACATTCGAATTTGGGACTTGAATCCACGCCGCAACACATGCTGCCACCCGAGAACTATTTAACACCTTCACCTGAAAGTCCTGGCCAGTGGTCTAGTTCGTCACCCCACTCAGCTCATTCTGATTGGTCTGAGGGCATTTCTAGCCCAGTGGCACCATCAATGGGCTACGCTATGCCTGCGATGAACCCTAATGATGTAGGAGTTCACATGGCACCCAATGAAGTGGGGGTTCATCGTAAAGTGTCAGATGGGGTATATATTTAATTCGGTAGCGATGTGTATAGTGTAAAGTGCCTCGAGATAATATTTATTGGAACTAATTTTTGTAGCCACAGAGTAGGTTTTGACTTTGGGGTGACTGAAGTTAAAAGTCTGGTCTATAATATGCTTTTTTTTAAACATTTTTTTGTAAATATTTTTTTATCAGTTTTATTATTATATATTATTATTTCAGTTATGGTTAAGTGTGCCAGAGTTGGTGTTTTAGGCAATTGATTGGATTCGAAATTTTATTTTTATGTGCAATGTACTTAAAAAGATTTAAGTTTTTCATAGTTTAATGCAAAATTTTAGGTTTTTAAAAGGAAAATTTATATTTTGATAATGAAAATTGCCCAAAACACCATCCGAAGCTCAAAATCCCCAACTGAGTTATAAGATCTAATAAAGTTGGAGATTTTGAGTTGAATTAAGTAACGGAACTCAAGCAAGAATCAAAGACGTAAAGAAAAAAGAAGAAATTAAAAAATAAACTGCCAATGGTACTGTCCCGCCAGTTGGAAATGTGGCTGTGGACTTAGAAGTACAGTCATGTTGAGTTTGCAACCAACTTGACTCGTCTTAATTCTGTTTTGTCACTAAGATTTTTGATTGATATTCTGAAACAAGGACCTCCAACTTTTTTTCTGCATTTGTGGGGTTGGAAATTCTTGGGATAGAACGGGGTAAAGATTTCATATCATGCTGAGACTTCTAATCTGAACAGCCACGACGATCTTTTATTAAGCGAATTTTAGAACGAGCATTTCACATTAGATGTCACGCAACGGTTTAATTTTTCAGTGATTTTTTTCAGTTGGAGTTTCTTCACAGAGCACCCAGTTTTGAAATTTATTTAAATTTATTTAATTGATTAATCGATGATCATGCTCAAAACACGAACAAAAAACCCAGAGCTGTCAAATCACCAGAAGTGTTTTTTTTTAATCTATAATTTATTAAAAATGCAAAAATAATTTTAATTTTGATATGAAATATCAAGTTAGATATTAATCTCAATCAATGATTCTGATTGATTTGGTTTAGTAAGTTACCTCAATCAAAAGTGACGGTTTGGCTGATTTGGTTTTTTTTACCTCGATCAAAATAAGAAATTTTGATCGATTTGGATTTACCTCAACAGAAAAAAGTTATTTCTGTTGATTTGGTTACCTCAGCCATAACTGTTTGATTGATTTGGATTTTACTATCACCTCAATCATTTGAAGCATTGATTGTTTATTTTGCGAATCTCAATTTCGATTGATTTGATTTTTAATAACAACTTCTGGTGCTCAAATCGTCTTCCATTTTTTAATAGAAAAAGCTCAATTTGATTTGAGTAATGGGACCAAGTGCCTCTGATTATTCTCCGCGGGACAAATTTGAGAATAAATCGATGGTAACTTGAAAAATATTTTAGATTTGAGAGAGAAAAGTCTGTGAATTTAGCATTTTATGATTTTTTTGATAAAAACAAATTGTGTTATCAAGGCTTTTTTTGAAATTGTTCTCTGGTACGGATGAATAATAATATATTTGTAAATAATTTAAATTTTTTAAAAATTATCCATCTATGGCATTACAGGTTTATTTTATAAAGTATTATTATCAATTGTAATTTTATAACTGTCAAAAAAGTATTGGAATCGTGTTAAATTTTCTTGTAACGTGCAAGATATTGCAGCATGTCATAAAGAAAAATGAAAAAGGTGACGTTATCTTTTTTAATTTAATTTTTATTTTTACCCCCTCGAGAGGGATTTCATCTCTGTATAGAAACTCATCATGTATTATTTTTCATTTATATTACAAACGGTAAATAAAAGTATATAAGCTTAACAAATTGATTTCAATTTATTACAATTTTAAAATTAAAAATTAATTTAGCAGATTTTGCTTATCATTTAAAGCATTCATCTTTAATTGTTGGAAATATAACTTTGTTATGTAATAACGTAAATCGACATGGTTTGATTTTAAGACAATGAAATTGACTTTTAATTCCGTAAAAAAACGTTACAACTTTCTGGAATACATGTGCACGATTAAGAACAAGAATGCGAAAAAGTAAAGTATGACTCGTGGAGTCTCGTGCAATTGAACATCGCGCAAATCAATTATTTAACAACAGTGTTATTAAACTGCCAAAAAACAGAACTCGAACACTTTTAACCTAACACTTTCCATACTACTTTTATGTAATCTTTCCATTAATTTTCCATTAACTTTCCAAAGCATGGAAACTTTCCAAAAAATAAATATTTGGAAATTTAACATTTTTTGCAGTGTGATTCTTAAATTTGTCCTTATTATTAAATTCGCTTTTAATTCTCATTCTCAAATTCGGCCTTCACTGGCATGCACACAGGGGTTGCAAGGATGCATTTGCTCCCCCCAAGAACCCCTAAATTCTCTCTAAAATTAAGAATTTTATGCCTTTCAGTACTTGCAAAAATGCAATAAAGTAAAGGAAAGTTTACCTCCTAGTGCAGAAGGTAAACTAATGAGGTATGACTAATGGTTAGGTGACCTAACCTAACCAAATTCAATCTAATTTCATTAGAATTGTTAGGTTAGGTTAGTTTAGATTGATTTAGATTAGTTAGGTTAGGTTAGTTTTAGTTTGGGGTAGGCCATGGGGTAGGCCATTGGCCTACTAGTGCACCATGTTTTGTCGCGAGCCCACTTGCAGTTTTACCAGAATAAGTACACAAATGACACTTGTGTGGCTTTTCCTCTATGTGCTTCAATGAGTGTATTTTTAATTTCTGTGCAGAATTGCAGGCATATGAACATAACTGACACTTGAATGGTTTTTCTCCAGTGTGTGTTTTTAAGTGAGTTTGTATATGACCCTTTTGCCTACAAGTGTAAGGACATAGATTGCATTTGAATGGTTTTTCGCCAGTATGTGTGCGCGAGTGAATCTTCAAACCTCCACCAACTATGCTCGAATAAGAACATAAATGGCAACTGAATCTTTTTTCCCCATTATGTCTTTTCAAATGTATTTTTAACGACCCACTGACAGCGAAACGAGAAGAACACAAGTGACACGTGTATGGTTTTTCTCCAGTATGTAATCGTAGATGAGTGTTTAAATTACTTTTCTGTTTACAAGTATGTGGACATAAATGACACTTGAAAGGTCTTTCGCCCGTATGAATTAGCAAGTGTGATTTTAGACCACAGAGCGACCAGCATTGGTAGTTGCAGAATTCACAATGACGAATGATTCCGCCTCTCCTCTTTTTCATTTTTCGATTATTAAACTATAAAAGACAACGTTAATTAAGTAAAAAAATAACTTCAAAAAACTGAAAAATACCCAAATTTAACCCCCAAATCAATTTACAAAATTCAAATAAAACCCTAACAAACACAAAAATTGAATTTATACGATTGCTTGTTCTGTTATTTTTGGTTTAAACCAAATGTTAGAACAATTCGCAAATTAAAAATTGGCTAATTGATGGTTTTCGAACATTATTTAAATGTTTTTAAGTATTCAATGTCTTACATCAAGATTTTATTGTTATGTACAGTCTTATTGACATTTTAAAGCTTATCCATTATTTACAACATTATTTAAATGTTTTTAAGTATTCAATGTCTTACATCAAGATTTTATTGTTATGTACAGTCTTATTGACATTTTAAAGCTTATCCTTATCAATGAATTTTTATCTTCATCCAGTTTTTTAAAATACCCGTATTTCATTGATTCTAAGACACTATTTTAACAGTTTGACAACCCCGAAATTGGATATATGTCTTAGAATTATAGTGTGAAACAATGCATTTTTTTTCTGTTATTGAAAATTTGAGTGCGTCTTGGATTCGATGACTCGAATTGAAATTTAACTCGAATTGAAAAAAAATTCAAATTCCCCTATTTTTACCTCCTCAATTTCAATTTTTACAAGTATACTTGTTGTAGAATGTTTTATCGGAAATGTGTATTTTTTAATTTGACGTCAAACTTTGGAAGAAATAAAATTAAATATTATCAGGTTTATCTCCATAAACTAATAATTTTCAATTATCAATTTTTACCTTGAATGCTGAAGACTACCTCGTCTTGTCACAGTTAAAAAAACACAAAAAAAAACCGTGTGTTTTTTTTTGTGTTATTCCATGTGATTTTGTCCTCCCCTCCCCTCTCAGATAATCATCAGTAATTATCAGTCAGTTCTGTGTGAGACACCTGTTAGAATTGGTTACTTGAAATACTTCTGAATTAGAAATGAAAATAATTAGTAAGAAGTGAATTTCAATTAAATATATTTCAAAAATAAATGATGAAATATGTAAACAACTACAACTTTACGAACCTTGGTTGTTACTGTTTTTGAGCTTATCTGAGCACCATACTTATTTTTCCAAAACAAGTGGAAAACACTGAAACTTGTTCAAGTGCCTAGAAATACACTGTGTTGATATGTTAATTGATAAATTAGCTATGTTAGTTAAACAATTTACCAAACATCGATAAGCTAGGCAATAGTTTATCCTAACAGCCGTCCAATAATCCCAAACTGAGAGAGTTGATTGGCATGTCTGACGTCTCACTAAGCGCCTCTAGTTTTAAGAATACGAAGGCCATTGGGGAGCCATTGGATGCCACTAGGACATCCAATTTGCATGAACAGGGCGTCCCAAGGACATCCATATCTGGATCAAAAAACAAACAAAATCCATCCTAATCTTGTCATTAATCCACCATTAATGTCATCCAAAAGATGTCTTTTTGACTTTAACTATGACGTCCAAAGGATGTCATTTGGACATCCTTTGGATATCCATTACATATCATAATCTGACTCATAATTCATCCTTAACTGGTCATTAAATCAACCAAAATACATCTGAAACTATGCAGAGCCAACACCATGGAAAAAAGATTTTAAGCTTTTAGTTGTGAATCTTCCGCAACTGAAGAAAGCTTACTTTATAAATTTTTAGGACAAAAATCTGCATTTGGATCAATTTGGGGTATACCCCGCATTTTCGAGTGACCCGGGATGGGGGGTTAAAATTCAGCCAAAATTGTGCTACATAATTTATGGACGGCCCCATTACACCAAGAATAGATAAGAGATGTGGAAATTTTTTGTAATTGGAAAATGTTTGCTTGGGCCCTGTGGGTTGATGAGCCTTGTGGGCCATGGGCTCAGATGAAAAATGAAATGCATTTTAAAATTTCAAAACATCAAGGACCAGCCCAGAAGGACCACAAAATGGCGTCAATTTGGTCCTCCTGGGCCACGTGTAAATTTTTACTTTTTCAAATTTTATCGATGGTCCTTCTGGGCCACCATACCTTAAGTCAACCGTCAGACGTTTCCCACTTGTTTGGAATGTTTAGTATGGTATTCAGTTACGCTCAAAAACACAAGCAAGCAAGGTTTGTTTATACTAGGTGTGTCATTCCATTTTTTGAAATAGATTAAATTAAAATAAAATTCACTTCTTATGAATAATTTTTATTTTTAATTACAGAAATATTTTATTTAACCAGTTATTAACACATCGAAACATCATCCATCTTCTCCGAACTGTCTTTCTCATCAATTCTCTTATCACTCTTGTTTTTCTTATCACCGATATCATCAGCTTCCGTTTCTTCATTTTCATCTTCCTCTTCATCCTCCATTTCAAACAACCGAACTCTTCTTCGAGACGCAAACAAAATACAGGCGACTTTTCTACTTCCACTTACCGCAAAATTATACGGTCTCAACCGCTCTAACGGTCTGAAGTCTATCAAATTCCACATATTTACAGCGGTATTGCTATCCAAGCAACAAAACAACGACCTTTCTTGCACGGCAGCAACAGGAATCGGTTGCAGGATATCAACAACAGCCTTTATAGGCACCTGAGCCAAAACGGAGGCTTTGGAGATTTCAACTGCGTCTTCTATCAACAAAACACTTAAAACATCCTTATTAAAAAACTGAATTCCTAGAATCTTATACTTCACTTGCCCTTTTTTAGTGGCATCTTTCACTGGACTCACGTAATTCAAATCTTCAAATCGAATGCGTAAAGCATTAACGGAAATTGGAGCACGATCGAGTTGGGTGTTTTGCTCGACGAATATTAATTGTTCGCACGGTAAATTACTGTCTGTGTAGACAGTATATAAAACTTGGTTCGATGCTGAATAGTTTTGTATGTAGACGAAATTAAATCTAGGTCCACGATATAAATTAAGTGCGTGATTAAACTGCACGGATTGCGCCATGATAGTTGACGGACCGTTTAAGGCCTTGTTTACGGCTTCTTGAAGTTGTTTGTGTTGTTGAAAAAGAGATTTTTCCGGTTGATGCGGGAATAAAACGGCGTTTAAATCTGGATTCTTATCCAAAAATTGCACCCATGCATTCTGGGAAATATCTGGTGGAAACGGAATGTTTTCGTCTTTCAAATATTGGCCAACCTTTTCCAAATTGAAAATGTGTTTTCTAGACGGGTCCCATTCTTCGGTGAAATTCTCCGTGAGGAATTCCGTGACGAAATTCAAATCCTGTTGATTCACTTTGTTGATTTCGGGCGGAATTGGGTCGTCCGACAGTCTCAGAATAATAGCGTAAAGCCACCGAAAAAACGCCTTGAAATTCCTCATGCTACTGTCGATCACCTGTTGAATCTCGGTCGCTTTGAGTAGGAACGAACCGGAAATCGATAACGCCTCTTCTACGCACTTCGTCGACAACCCCAACATGCCGAATTTGTCGAACCACAGTGCCATTCCACGAACTTCGGTCAGATGATAGACGATCGCACGGCCGACGCTTTGAACGTGTTTTAACACTAATTTCTGAATGTTAGAGTAACTCAACTCGATCGAATGTCCCAATTTCTTCAACCCTTTCTCCGTCAAATTGTTCATGAGAAATTTTTCCAATTCATCCGAAGGGGTTCCCAGCATCAACAACTCCAGAAAGTCGTCGCTCACAGTACCGGACTTGTTTTTGTATTTTTCTTCGGCGTACACCGTCAACTTCGAATCGATTTCCAGCAAAATGTCTTCCCACGCTTCGGATATCGAGTGAATAGTCGTGGATAAGTAACCCATAAGCGACAGGATTTGGCCGTATTTCAATGCTAGTATCTGCAGTTCTTGTTGTCTGGAGGCCAAAAGCGGCGTCCGGAATGAAAAAGTGTGAATGTCCACGCAATCGTCGTTCGTTTTGGTTTCCATGATTACGCTTACCTGCGACAGCGAATCTGACAGCATCGTACACAACACAGTCCCGCCTTGCATCACAGCGGATGGAGTTTGTTGTTGGATGTTCTGGAGAGCGGAAATTTCGTTGAACATTTCTGCTGGAGAAATTTCACCGGCTGGAAATACTCCGTAGATAAACATGTGAAGTTTCCCCGATTCGGTGCCCACGCAAAGAACGTTGAGGGATTTTTGCTCGTTTAGTTTCTTCGCGTCGTCGCTGTTTTCCTCTGGTACTTTGCTCAGTGAGCCGTAACTTTTACTCAAACACGGGAGTTTGGGTATAAAGTGAGATGCATTTTCCTGAATTAAACAAAAATATTTAAATGATTTATACGCTTGCATTCGTTTAAAATTTATACTTTAAAACATGAATCGTATTTCGTTGTGTATTCATCGGTTGCTGAAATCCATTTGGCAGTGGAAATCGGGGAATCGAACTCTAAAGTGTGTAATATTTCTGCATTTTCAACATCACACAATAGGACTGTCTCTGGAAAACAATGATTTTCTTTGAGAATTTTTTTCGTTTTAATCGATTTAGTTAATTTAATTTACTGTTTGTATAGCCAATAGCTAACACTTTGCCGTCTGGTCTCCAAGCTAACGTTCGAACGTCTATTTTATCTCCTCGCGATGGAAAAATCCATACTTTTTTCCACGACAGACGCTGCATTACGACTTCACCCTACAAAAAATAATAACTTGAATTATTTTAAATACGTTAAATAAATTTAAACACTTGCCTGAACATTAGATAAAGCAATTAAGTCCATTTTTGGAGACCATTCCATCAATTCTACTTCAGTTAAAATGTTTTTCTCCTCAACTTGACGAATTTTATTTGCTCGTGGCGCCATTTTAATTTCGAGACGGAAAATTTCGAGCGCCCTCTGTGGGGTGTCTACTTTGGAAAATCATCGTGGAGTCGTAGAATGGTTAGAAAATTGTAAAAAATAAATGTATTTTATATATGGACAGAAAAACTGCTAAAAAACCAAATTGAACCATAAAAAGCAAATAAAATAAACGAAAAAAAGGTAAACAAACTGATACGGAAAAAACCAACCAGAAAAAAAAAACATTATGCCTGAAATCTGAAAAAATACCCAAAATAAGCAAAAAATTGAACAGAAAAAAGTATGCAAGAAAAATTTTAAAAAAGCAGTAAAAAACATAAACAAATTACAAACTGAAATAAAAAAGCAAGAAAATGAACGAGAAAATACCAAAATGAACAAAAAAATACCAAAATGAACAAAAAACCAAAATGAACAAAAAAAACCAAAATGAACAAACAAACAAAAATCAAATGAACAAAAAAATACCAAATATGAACAAAAAAACACCTCCCGGAATAAACGCCACGGCGTTTAACGTGACATAAAATTATATTGGTTAGAAAGGGATTGAAACACATTTATATGGTGAAAGTTTTTCTTGGAATTTTCTGTTTATTTGTTATTTTGATTTTTTTAATATTATCTTTACTGTGCTTTTTGATTTTTTTAAATTTTCCTTTTTCCTTTTTCCTTTTTCCTAACCTAACCAACCAATCCTCACAGTCCAACGTTTGCATCAGCCTCGGCATCAGGTTTTTCTAGGCACGCCAGAGGGGGCTAGAAGGCAAAGTAGTGACATATAGCGCCGTAGTTACAACGCAAACGCTAACAAATATCCAAAGAAAAGAAAAGACGACAGCTAGGAAGTTGCAACTTTCCACTTTCTTTCTGTGGCGATACAACTCAACCTTAGATTATTTACTGAAGCTTCAACCTGTAAGTAATAACAATTACTTTTGAATAATTAATAATTTTATTTTCTACTTTAAGGGCTCTATCGGAGGCTTCGATTGCAAACCAACGCGAATGTAAAAGGAAGGCCCTTGAAATAGTGGTAAACTTACTGGACAACCCTGTTTCCGAAAGTTATTTACTGAGTGTTGTAAGACTGTAAAAATAACAATCTCGTCCGTTTTGTGTTACTCATTAATTTTTGATTTAGGCTCCTTACATTCGACAAACCGATTACAAAGATGTCACTGAAGAAAGGGCGCTTCTGAATGAATGTGGTTATCCGTTGTGCGAAGAAACGGTAAAACAGGTTTGTATTATTTCTTAATACTATGAGAACGAAATTTTAAAAGATGTTTTATTAAATATGACAATAGACCAACCAGAAATACCACATCTCGTATAAGCAAAAAAAGATTTACGATATCAGTGAAAGAAAGGTCAGTGTTTGTTGTAATTTTTTTTTTGTATTACTAATCGAAAATGTATTTTCAGTTATTTTGTAGTAATTTTTGTTACAAGGCTTCGAAGTATTTTGAAGGGCAATTGAAAACATCGCCGCACTGGATACCGGAAGACGATATATGCGTTAAGCTGTTGAGTGAAGATTCAGATGTTAATAATTTGTCGTTAGCAGTAAAGGAGATTAAATTATCATTACCAGAAGAGTAAGTAAAAAAGGAATTGTAATTGGTGTAATTATGTATTTTTTTAAATTTTTTTTCTTGATTTAGTTGTTTTAATCTTGTGTCGGACATAGAAGAGAAAGTTCAAACTTTATCACTAGATTGAAACGCAAAATCTAAAAATGGCATGTAAGGAGGATCGCATCGCTTTTAATGAGAGATTAATTTCCGAAGTTGAGAGACGTGTTCCAATTTGGGACGTCAAACATCCTGATTATAAAGACAGCAAATTATTGACTGCTTTATGGCAAGAAATTGCCGTAACACTCGATTTATCAGGTTAATATTACTTTAATCGATTATTGAAATAAACGTTCTAAAATATTTAAAATTTATTCTAAGGTATTTTATTATATTTTTATTGCATTATTATTTTCTTCGATTTTTGGTTTTGTTCTATATTTTTCTCAACAATTCGTTAGTGTTTAAAAGAGCTACTTTTTTAAAAGGAATGTTATTAGTCACCATTAATCACAAAGACAAGAAAAATTGCCCTAATAGCACATTAAAGCCTAATTATCTGTGCGATATCTCTTAAGAATTCTCTGAGATATCATAGACTTCTAGGTACAATATCTCAGCAATATTGCAAAAACAATTTAAACCGACCACCAATTTCTCCAGAATCCAGAAATTTATTTCATTTTAATAACTTATTTTGATAAATAAGTCGATAATTGTTAATTGGCCATAAGAAAAATTGTTCAAAATTACTGGTTAAATGAGTGAAACCATAACTTTCATTCGAAATATTAATCTTTTCGATTATTTCATTTTACAGTGAAAGATGTCACTGAAAGATGGCGGAATCTCCGAGATACATTTGTAAGACTTTTGAGGAAAATTAAAGGAGCAAAAAATGGAAACGAAGTACCCATAGTACGATGGCCGTACTTCAAACAACTCTTATTTTTGCGACCTTCAATCAGTCATAGAAGGTGAAAAAAAAAATTCGTTTTTCATGTTATGTTCAGAAAATTGCATTTGATTTAATTTTAGTTTGAATCATTGTAGTTTGAATCGTAAAATCGCAAACGAAAACGAGGAAATGTCGAGATTAGCGGCGGCTGTAATCATGGGAAACGACCGACAAATATCGGATGAAGACGAATTTAACTCTTTTCCGGATACGTCGCTGGACATTCACTCGCATTTACAGTTGCAACTTCAAGAAGAGAATTCATCTTCTAGTGAATGCAGTTCCGATAAAAGAGCGAAGCGAAAACGATGTTCGTCGAATTATTTGGACGACGAAAGTCTAAAATCCTTTCAAACCATAAGCAAAACATTAAAACGAGAACATGACGACGTAGACATGTTTTTGCTGTCACTTGCACCTCATTTACGAAAAGTTCCAACACATTTATACGGTTTATGTCAGATGAATATGCTGCAAGTTGCTGTCAGTTTTTCGGCAGGAATCATTCCGAGTAATTTGTGTAATCCATTTTCTTGAGAATGAAAAAATTAAAAGCTATATTTTAACTTCGGCGAGTTCAGCAACGAGATTTTTATTGACTGTTTTATATTGCTTGTTAATAAATAAAATTTGGAATTTACATATTAATAAGAATAGTCGTAATTTATTTCAATTAGTTAAATTCCTTTTGGGCAGAGTTAAATAAATTTGACTAATAATCATTAGATGTCGCTGACGGGTAAATGTGAAAGGTGAAGCTACGTTATATTTAAATTTAATTAAATTGCATTAACAATAAAAAGTTTGATTGAAGGTAAAATATTTAATAATTCGTTGTCAAAGCTAATTTTCAGTAATCCACAAGAGAAAAATGTGGAAAAATGATGATTTGGCTCCCTGGCGGCAAAGTAAGCCAACTATGACACAATATCGTTTCTCGGGCCTGACACTCAACTGAGAAGTTTTAAATCCGGCGAAGACGTTTATTTTAAATACTCATGCTTACCGTGAATATTTGATCCAGTTTTCCAACAACACTGTACGCTTAAACCGAATTTATAACCGAGAAATAAGAAACAGCCATCATTAGGATTAGACATGTATACGAATTGAAGAAAAAAAACAAGTTCAAACACGATTTCTTAAGCAAATAAGGAAAGTCAAACGGAATAAACTACATACGAATAGAGATTTATTAACACAGGTAACGGAAATAACAAATATTACATTTCATTATATTTTATTTACCTTTTTGTCATTGTTTCGTAAAATACTTAGGATGGGAGAAATCATAGACACCACTGTAGATCGCCCGCCATCCCCAGCGAGACTGTCATACACCTCAGATAAACACCCAAGGCACACTTTGGATTCAATCAACATGCTTCGAAAACATAGGGAACTGTGTGATGTCGTTTTGCTAGTTGGAACGCGTAAAATATTTGCTCACCGAGTGATTTTGTCGGCGTGCAGTCCGTATTTTCACGCAATGTTCACGGGAGAGCTGGCTGAGAGCCGTCAGACCGAAGTGACAATCCGAGACATCGACGAACATGCCATGGAACTGCTCATAGATTTCTGCTATACGTCTCACATAATCGTCGAAGAAGGGAACGTACAGACTTTGCTTCCTGCAGCGTGTTTATTACAATTAGCCGAAATTCAGGAAATTTGTTGTGAGTTTTTGAAGCGACAACTGGACCCTTCGAACTGCTTGGGTATCAGAGCTTTTGCTGACACACACGCATGTCGGGAATTGTTAAGGATAGCAGATAAATTCACACAACATAATTTCCAAGAAGTTAGTTTGTTTTGGTTGTTGGTACAGTGGTTTGGATTTATTTTGATTTTTAAATGGTTTTTAGGTTATGGAGAGTGAAGAATTTCTTTTGTTACCTGTAAATCAACTCATCGATATTATCTCTAGTGATGAATTGAATGTGCGAACTGAAGAACAAGTTTTTAGCGCTGTTATGGCGTGGGTTAAATATAATATTACGGAAAGGAGACCACATTTAGCTCAGGTAATGATACTGCGAATTCATGGGGAATAAAAGAATCGGAGTTTGTTGAATGTTACTTTAAAGTTTTTGTGTGAAAAGTAATTTTTGAAGAAATATTTTGAAAAGAATTACATTTCCTGTGTAGTCATCAGTTTTTGCAAAAGAAAAAATTGGGGAAAAAAATTTATTCATTTGCATTGAATTGAAAATGAGAAGGCCGATGTGTGTAGTTGAAATCACAAAGGAAATCATAAGTGAAAATTAAAATTTTAATGCTTCTTATAAAATTAAAATACATAAAATTATTTCCAACGTCCTTGAGATATTTTGTTTAAAAAATGCTTTTGAATTTTATTAATTTAAATAATAACATAATGATCTTAATGATGATTGGCAAATTACATTTAAGTGTTAACGTTTTTATTAATTCGTAAGCTTGTTATTAAAAGAATGTGATTTTTATTTCTAATGGAAACTTAAAAATTTCCTCATAAAAAAATTAAATTATTATTATTATTTATTTTTTTAAAATCTAGGTTTTACAACACGTTCGACTCCCTTTACTAAGTCCTAAGTTCCTAGTTGGAACGGTAGGATCGGATCTTCTGATCAAAAGTGACGAAGCTTGTCGTGATCTTGTAGATGAAGCCAAAAATTATCTTCTCTTACCGCAAGAAAGACCATTAATGCAAGGGCCTCGTACAAGACCCCGCAAACCAATACGTCGTGGAGAAGTCCTCTATGCAGGTAAAAATAAAATTCCATAATAAAAAAAAAATTCAATTACTCGTCTAAATACCTCTTTTAAAAATATAGTTGGGGGTTGGTGTAGTGGTGACGCAATTTCCAGCGTTGAAAGATACGATCCGCAAACTACCGAATGGCGGATGGTTGCACCAATGAGTAAACGTCGATGTGGTGTTGGAGTAGCAGTACTAAACGATTTATTATATGCTGTTGGTGGTCACGACGGGCAGTCGTACTTAAATAGTATCGAAAGATACGACCCACAAACTAATCAGTGGAGCAGTGATGTTGCGCCCACGAGCTCGTGCCGAACAAGTGTTGGAGTAGCAGTTTTGGATGGTTATCTCTATGCAGTGGGAGGCCAAGATGGCGTCTCATGCTTAAATTTTGTGGAAAGGTAAAAAATAATTCGTGTAATTTACAAATTTACAAATTTAATTAATATTTGCAATTTTTCTTTTGAAGGTACGACCCGCAAACAAACAGATGGACTAAAGTGGCTTCCATGAGCACCCGAAGGTTGGGTGTTGCAGTTGCGGTTCTATGTGGCTACTTATATGCTGTTGGCGGTTCAGACGGAACGTCACCTCTAAACACTGGTAATAATGTTTGTTATTTATTGTCTACGAAGCTTAAAAGTTAAAATATTTTTTGCAGTTGAACGGTATGACCCTCGAAACAATCGTTGGATTCCTGTTGCACCTATGAGCACTCGGCGCAAGCATTTAGGCTGCGCAGTATATAATAATATGATTTACGCTGTTGGTGGGAGGGACGATGCCACCGAGTTAAGTAGTGCCGAAAGATATAACCCTCAAACCAATCAATGGAGTCCTATCGTCGCCATGAGTTCAAGACGTAGTGGAGTATGTGTATTATTTAATCAACTAAATAAAATGCGTAATTAATAAATTATCTTTTATTAGGTGGGTTTAGCTGTTGTAAATGGTCAATTATACGCCGTTGGAGGTTTCGACGGGACGACATATTTAAAGACAATCGAAGTTTATGATACTGAGCAAAATCAATGGAGATTATGTGGGAATATGAACTATAGGCGTCTTGGTGGAGGAGTCGGTGTCGTTAAAATGCCACAACACGAAGCTCATCTGTGGTGATTAATTTGTGCAAATTATATACCGGTGCAGTTGCTTAAATCAAATTGTAATATTTGTATTGATGTTTTGTAGAAAATGAAATAAAAACAAAAATACGTATTAATTGGAAAAAATAATGTACGTTTATTCACACCATAATTTAACATTGCAAATTTCATAATTTTACAGTGATCTTATTATTTCCTTTTTTTTTTTTTTTTTTTAAGTGTAACTGACAGAACTTAACAGATCCCACTTTCCCTGGTGCCCACCATACTTGGATTACACATGGCCGCCAAATTAGGATCATTGAAGACCGAAGCGTAAGACGTTTTTAAATACGCGATGTAGCTTTGCATGTTGTGTGTTGCCGTATCGCACTGCTCCAATTTCTCCTTCAAGTCAGCCATTTGTCGACCATATTTACATTCCATCTGCAACATAATTATTGAGTTAAACTTCATTAATCACTTTAAAAAAATATTTCACCTCTTGCTTTTCAGCTTTTATCTGTTTTAAGTCTTGTTTACAACAGTTAAGTTGATCTTGCATTTCCTTAACACGGGTTCTGTTTTGATTTTCCTGCAATTTGAGAAATAATTAATCTCATTAAAGTTAATCTTTATGAATTTGAGAATTACCAAATGTTGCGTTCGTTCTTCAACCAAACAACTTAATCGTTGCGATTCATTCAAGGCCTCTTCTAATTGCCGGTTAATTGCTAACGTATTAGCGTCTTTATCATCCAACTTCATCTGCAATTAAAATTCCTTGAAAATTTAGTAATTTCATTGTTTGGTAGACCATACATTCAGCTGATTTATTAATTCGTTCTTCAAATGCAGTGCGGAATTGAGTTCGTTGACTGTATCCTGAGCCTGGCGCAAAGAGCTATGAAAGAACAAACAAAAAAACGTATCAAACAAAAACGAGTAAACAAAACTCAAAACTTACATATTGGTGTTATCAATTTTACACTGTAACTGAGCATTTTCCCCTGCCATTGTATCGACTTTCTCCTTCATACATCTCAGTGTAGAAACTTGAGAATCAAGCTACGAAAAAATAATATTTAGTTAGAAATTTTTTTTTAAATATTAAAATGTCAGACTTTTCCAGTTAATTCACAAATGAGCCTCGCTTGTTCTGACACTCTTTGCTCGCTTTGCTGATATTTAAATTGTTCCTCCTGTAATTTCAGTTCAGTTGTTTTCAGTAGCTCTGGTAAAGGCTGGAGTTCCTTTAGATGCGCTTGTAATTTTTGGCAAACCTACGAAAAGTTATAAATATATTATTTAACGTGATAAAACGTAATTAAACATAACATACTTCTTCAAGTTGCTTTTTTGCTTCAGCTTCAGGCCTCAATGTTTCTAGTTCGGTTTCCATTTGTTTCATATCACTTCGCAATTTGCAGTTCTCAGTCTCCATACATTCAATCTATTAAACCAAAATTACATCAAATAATAAATAAAAGTCAATAAATCCTATTAAATTTACATACCCGAACCATAGCTTTCTGCAACCCATCTTCAGCTCGACATAGACGATCTTGTTGGCACCTAATAGAATTTTTGTAAATTTATCAAAAGGGAATTTTTTAAAAATCAATTCAAAATCACTTTAATGCTTTTTTCATTGCATCCTTTTCACACTCGCATTTTTTCGTCGTTTGATCGACATATTCTTGCAAACGTTCAACTTCTTGTATATGTCCACACATTTGACTTTGAAGATTCTTCGAATAAATTAACAATATCCTTCAAAATAAATTTTTCGCCCTAAAAAATCCACTTTCCGCACTTTCATTTGAATCGTGCTTCGTTCCAACTCTTGAGCCTTGCACAACAACTCTCGCTGAAGACAGGATCGTGCCTCTTCCATCTCCGTTTGCATCCTACTCAGTGATGCAACATAATCCTTCTCGCACTGGATTTGTCTTTTCAACCGGTCTATGGCCACATCTTGATCTCGAATTTTGCATTCGTATTCCTGCAATAAAAAAATTTATAATCTCAGAAAAAAAAAATTATAAATTAAAATTTATTTACCCGCATTCTACACTCTGCATTTTCCAATTTCGAAGCTAAATCATCACCGTTCGGCATAGGACATGACCCATTCACTCCTAAAGCTTGTTTTAAACTTTGATGAGTACATTCTAATTCATTTAATTTTTTGATCAATGATTCACGTTTATTTGCCGAGTCACTCCCGCACTCCACATTGGTCTAATAATTCAAAAAAAAATTAAAACTGAAAACAGAAAATATTACATTTAATAATTACGTCTGACAGGTCCTTCATTGTGCAATCAATATCAGTGAAGTCTCCTTTTACTGGACAAATTTCGTCTTCCGTACACTTAGTTTGATTTTGATCTTGACCGGCGGGAGATCTGCTCTGTCTGAATAAATAAAATTTAAAATAATTTTCTCATAAAAATAAATTATTGTATTTATTTTTATCTAATTATTTATTTAATTGAATTTCAAATAACAAAAGTAAAAATACCAGTTACAAATGTGATAAGCTAAAAGGCCATATGTTCTAAAGCAAATAAAAATTGTTCTATTGTAATAATTTTCCAGCATGCATATTTAAAACGTGATAAGTCATTGTTCAGCAATTATAATTGATGCATTATAATGACACGTGACCTCATAATTATTGCAAATACCTGTTAGTTTGATCTCGTCGTAACAGTGTCAACGATCTATTGAGAAATGCTTTTTCCTGACCGGAAACCTGTGAATGATAAGACTAGCCCACATTGTAATTAAATATACAAACCTCACATTATTTCTTTTCCGTTTGCTTAAATGTCCAATAATTTTTTTGTTTTTAAATTCAACCCACCACATTTTCCCCTTTCAAATTCAAACAGTGATTTGCAGCAGGTGAAGTTCTAAGCACATTTGAACCAGGTTTAAAACAATCGTTTACAATTTCTTGAGTGCAACGTTGAATGTGATCAAGAATAATATCGTTGATCTCCTGATCCAATTCGGGATCAGGCTTGTAGTCATCCTTTTTACGTTATAAAAAGTATACATTAATATTTCACGATTTAACTTAATATCGACAAGCGGAGGAATTTAATTACGGCTAATTTTAATTTTTTTTTTTTACCAATGGCGGCAATATTTTCGAAGTTTTGCCTGGTGGGGGAATCCACGGTCCTGAAGTTTTGCTGGACATTGTTTCCATCATATTGCAAATATTTTCTTTATCGCGAGCCTTTACAAGGAAAAAAATTTTTTAAACATGATTATTAGGTGTGAAAAAAAATGTTGTCACTTTTTTAGAGTTTCGTATGTGGACGTAAAGGAAAGTTGCGTTGTCAAGGTGAACGTGTAATGGAGGTATTGCCGTGTGATCTCTGACTTTTGACGAATCTATACCATTCTCGGCACCGCAACCACTATTCTACAAATACATGAGGAGTGATCTCACTAAGGAAATGTTGTTTGATGCGAGTCAATGAATGTACAAACCAGAAAAGGTGCCAATGGTTTTCGGACTTTGGGATAACCCGTTAAGAATGACAGAGAGCGATCTCAAACGAAAACAGCCCAAGAAGATAGATATTCATGTCGCTGTTCTCTTTTCCTCCGACACATGCCAAGAAATTAAGCATAAACTCGAAATGATTGTAACTACGGTAATAAGTATTGTTGTAATATTTCGTATCTAGCGCTTTGACTAAAGCGCTTTGGATGGATTTTTTTTTATTTGTCCAGATGATGACCGATTATGAGTCATATGGAGAAAAATGAAAATAAAATACCGTATGTAAAAGAAATAAGAGTTGAAGAGTATTTGTGTAAAAAAATACAGAAACAGTGTATTTTTTATATTTAGTTACAATATGGTAAATAAAAAAATTTCTTGTAATTTATTATTTAATTACGAAAGCCACGAAGAGACTGCCTAGTACGGATGGTAGCATTAAATTTTATTCGTAGTTTCTAACTTTCCCCTTCATGATCTGTTTATTTCTGAATAGTGCATCCCGTTGTAATCAATAAATAAACGATAACTTTCGATAAAGTTAATTCAATCGGCCTTCTGGATGTTATTGAAAGTGAAGTTGAAAATGGGTCTTCTAAGCTTCCGTCTAATATCCTTAGTCAGTGAGATCTCGGGCGGGAATTTCAAAATTTAAACAAAATTAAAAAAGAATCAGTTTGAGATGATTTTGCATTCAAAATAATTATGAGATTTATAATTAAACACCGAAGAACCTATAAAACAACAGTAAACATCGCATTTTCAAAAGATCTTGTTTTCACGAATGCAGAGACGCAGTAATTTTCCTCGCGTTACGTAAAAATAATGTTTCGGTTTCGTTATCTTATAAAAGCTGATCACACGAAATACGTAACATTCTGTAACACTACATGTAATATTACATCAGTTATTATTTTTATCTTTAATATTCTGAACTTTGTTTTCTGTTGTAGTAGTATTAATTGCATTTTGTAATAAATGGGAAGAAATAAAAAATTTTAAATTTCAATTTTAATTCATTAATTTATTATATGAAAATACATTTTATTAAAAATACCAACAGAAAGTAAAATATCATTTTTTTTAAAAAAAATCAATCTCATTAAAACATTTAAAAATTTGACACTAGGTTTAGCTGCAGTAGCAGCTGAGACAGCTGAAGTGAACTGCAGACTGGCTGGTTGAGGCAAGCAAGGGTGGAGGACATTTCGGACAAGCGTTTTTTTCTTCTTCGGACTCGTCGATTTAGCTTGGATTTCTGTTAGGTAAATTGTAATTGGCTTTTACATATTTCTGCAGTATAAAGGTCTGCAGATAACGTTCTCTGTAATAATTGCATCATTTTAACCTATCTAAGATGTAAAATTTTATGCTGAGCGTGCGTAAAATAATTTAAATTTTACCTCACATAAATTCATTATAGTTGTTAGACATAACACTGAAATGAATCATTCTTATTCAGACCGACTTAAAAACCACGTACTTATTATTTCACAGTCCCAAGTCATTCCCGTTTTAATACATCATGAAAAATTGAGTTTGATGAACTTGAATTATGGCAACTGAAATGGATGCACCGGGTCTCTTTACAAAGTTGGAATCAAATCATTCGGAAACTGCCAACGAAGTAAAAAATATAATTCACGAAACCTTGAGTAAAAGTAAGAATTTTTTTTTCAATTTTTTTTGCAACTCGATCGGTTTTGCATGTTATTTTAAAATATATTTAAAATTAAATTATTTTCTGACCGTTTCAGATCCGAAAGATGTTTGGCTAGTTTACGGCCTCGTGGAATATTATTTCAATACAAATTCGTTACGTTGCTTCGAAATATTAACTGAGTTACGCGAACCTCATGACAAGGTTGGGAAAAAAATCAATGTGTAATTGCTCAAATTAAACTGTTGTTTTTCCATCTTAGCATTTGTTTGACAAACTTAGTGAAGGTATCAAAAATTCCCCTACCCGAGTAGTTGCGCTAATGTTATTCGGGAAAGTAATTTGCCGGCATCCATCATGGCTTTACAAAGTAGCTAATCATTCGCTGATGACAACTTTGTTAAAAATATTAAAGGTAAATTACGGTAATGGAGAATTTTTTATAAATTTTTTAAACAATTTTTGATTTCTTATTTTGCAGTCTGATAATGAAGTTGTCGTGCTGTTAGTAGGTCTTCTAAACTTAATCAATCTATTGCCAATTATTCCAGCTGCAGTCTCGCCAAATTTAAATACCATATTCGAAATTTTTAGCCGATTGGCTGCTTGGAATACAACCAAAGCAGGTATGAAGTTAAAAATACGAGTTTTTTCTTTTAAAAAACTAATACTGATTCTTGATTGATGCAGCTAACATTCCTGAAACGTCTATTCTCCAATTCCAAGTGGGAGTTTATTCTTTATTTCATCGGCTCTACGGAATGTATCCGTGTAATTTTCTTTCATATTTACGCTCTCATTATGGCAACAAAGAAAATTTGGAAATTTTTGCCAAAACTATCAGGGTAAAAAAAATTAATAAATTGGACTTTGTTGGGTTACTTGCTGAAATTATAATTTTTTTATTTTACCAAAATCAAATATGAAAATCACGAAAATCACGAAAATCACGAAAATGTGAAGGAGATGAGAAAGCGCTAGTTTGATTTTAGATTTGATTTCGTACGATTAAAAAAAACATAGTTTTTAAAAAAAATAATCCAACAAAGATCACTGGTTTCAAAATACATTAAAGTTATACCTTAAATAAAATTAATGATCTTTCAGCCAATGTTAGACCGAGTTCGAATGCACCCACTCTTGGTAACAGCCAGCAAAGATGCTGAATTATCCACTAACAGGTTAGGGTTGTCGCATTAACAATGATGTTAGAATAATACCAATACATTATTATGTATAGATGGAGACAAATGGAAACACATGCGGTTGTCATGGAGTGTGCTAAAGTATCTCTAGACATCATAGAAGGGATTAGCAATGAACTTGTTGCATATCAATTCATGCTTGGTTCCGAATCGGCAGCAGATAGTACGTTTTTTATTTATTTTTTTAAAAGGAAATTAAAAAATTTAAATATTTTTTTATTTTTACATCCAGATACAAGTAGTACTTTGACTGGAGCTTGCAGCTACATTTCTTCCGAGAGACAAGGTTATTTTCAAGCTACAAAGTCAGAAACTGCATCGGTTTGGTCGTCGTTTAAAGACGATTCACTCTCTGATACACTTGAAGTGAAAGATGTGAATGCGGCCACTTCCAGCTATTTAGTGTCGCCGAGAGCGTCAGCTGCTAAAATCGAGTTAGTTTCTAGTTTAAGTGATAGTCAGCCATCGTCTCCATTACGAATGATAGGGTCACCACTTAAATTTGCAGCGCTAAGTGATGGTAATTTGAGAATTATGATAATTTGGTTGAAATTGATTAATATTGATTAATTTCTTTCGGAAAGATATAGGAGGCAAAAAGGAAATACCGAAACTCAGCGCTGCAAGAGCGCTGTTCTTTCTTGAGTCATCAACCGAAGAGAAAAGTTCATCAGGGAAGTTTTTTCATACAAAATCGAACGATTCAGATAGCGACGGTAAAAAAAAAATTAAAATCATCGCCATTTCTTGACTAAATTATCAATTTATTAAATAATTCATTGAAAAGTCACTAATTTTAATTAATGTCAATGAAGTTTAATAATTTAACCTGATAATTTATTTAAATAATATTTTAAAGATTGAATGTAGTTTTATTTGAATGCAGTGTTTAATCTCATTTTTACAAAAATTTTTTTTTACAGTTGACAAAGAAGTTTCCGAATTAATTGGGCGGGCCAAACAGAGTAGCTCAATTTTGGAAGATTCTGGAAAGGAAGAAGAGGTTGATAAAATAAAATTTATAATTTTTCAGAAATAAATATAAATCTTTCTTTGATTTCAGCGCAATTTGAGGTTATCTCAACGTAGTGACAGCGTTATTCATGATGAGGCCGAGGGTATTCAAACTGACTACGAAGATTGCACAGATCCTGCGATTAACGTAGTGGATATAGTGAGCACAGCAAGCCGAATGCGATATTTCAGCCAGTGTGGCCAGCCTCCTGAAATATCGGAATTGAAGCCAAAAGTTATAATTCATCGATCACAGTCTTGTCCTAACCTGCAGGAAAGTTTAAAACAAACTCAAAGTTCTAAGATCGACAAGAGGCATGAAAAGAGTAGAAATCTGAGTCAACAACAGTCGTCAGTTGCAAAAGCTAATGCCAAAGTAGTATCGGGAGCGGGACAAGTTTCGTGCGCAGTCGAAAAATCGGACCAAACAGCTAGTTTGACGGTCAACGAGCTAATTTTACGAGCATTGCCAATGATGGCTCCCACTTGCTGTTTTAAGTGCAAGCACTGCCTAGAACAGGGAGCTGTCGTCAAGGAAATGTCACCTGCAGAAATTTTAGACAAACACATTTATTATGGGAGCGAAGTTCATTTGAAAGAAGTGACTGTTTTAGCAAATCGAACTACGTCTTCACCAAGTTAGTTTTTGTCTTCATTGAGCTTTGAGACTGCGATTTATTTTGTTATTTATTTTAATACAGTCGATGAAGCTTCCATCACCAAGAGCCAAATTATGTTGTTGTACAATCAGCTTTTATTCGAACGGCATCGACGAGGACTTCATGCAGAAAGGAATCGTTGTTTGCTGGCTAAGCTTAAGAAAGCGCAAGTTACGGACGATCAACAGGCAGTTTTGGTTAGAATGATAAATGTGTGTGTTAAATTGCTTTTATTTATTTGTTTTTTGTTATGTAGAAGGAACAGTTGAAGCGAAAGGAAATGGAATGCCAAGATATGAAGTATCAAAATTTGACTAATCTGAAAATTGTTGAGTTGGTAGAGAAAATTCAAAATGTCGAGGCCTTAACAACAGAAAATCGGTAAATAAATTCGAATTATAAACAGGATTTTGTATTAATAACGGAGGGTTAATTTTCCAGGGCAGTGAAAACTGGAATTGAAAATTTGAAATCCAGCAATGAAAAATTGAAAAAAATGCTGGAAAGCAGTGAGCAGCAGAGCGAGAAACGTCTAAAAGTATTTTTAGTTTTAAATTGTTGTTGGCATTTTTTATAACGTCTTATTGCTTTCTAGGAATTACAAAGTTGTCAAGCAAAATTAAATGCGGTCACCATGGAGCTCCAGGAATCGAAAGTCAAATTAGAGGAAAAGGAGAAAGTTCAAATGGAGGTTTGAAATTGTTGATTAATGCCTCGGAAATATATTAATGAATTTATTCATGCAGTTGGAGCGAGTTAGGAACGAGCATCTGTTGCTTGGTGAACTTCAGCAAAAATATAGAGATAAATTTTCGGCTCTTTCGAGTCAGAGTGGTCGAAAACCAGAAACCTCGCATTTGCTTCAAAGTTACAGAACTGATCTTAATAGTAAGTAGATTAAAATAATAAAAATCATATCTTAAATATTTATTTTTTTAAATCTTACAGCAATGAAACAACAATTAGAACAGCGAATGCAACATAATGAATTTTTGAAAGCTCGACTTATTGAATTAGAATCTCAACTCAGTACAAAAGTACCTAATTACTAAAACGACAAAATGTTGATTATTTTTTAAAATCTGAAATGTTTTATTATAGGAATCAGTTATAAATGATCAAAAAAATTCATTTCATAAAGTCAAAGAAGAAAATGAGGAAAACGTTAAAGTATGTAATTTTTTTAAAATTTTTATTTTATTAAATTTTACTAATTAAAAATTCTAAACAGATTTTAGAAGAAAGAAATAATGAGACCGTTCGGGATGTCAGAAGTTTAGTCGTGTACATCCGGCAGTTGACTAGTCACCTTTCAATTGAGAATTCAGAATTGCTTCGTCAAATGCCAAATGTTCTACAGTCATTATCCCTTCAGTCTTTTCCGTCACATTTAGGTATAAATTAGAGATTAAATTCATGAGAATTACATGAATAATTAATCGTTTCCACTCCTCCAGAGTCTTCAACTGCAGGTGCTTCGTCCGAAGTTTTGTCGACCAGTCGAAGAAGTTCTGGTGGGAGTGACGTCATGGATCAAGGTGCAGCAGAGGGTGCAAGGAAATATTAATTATTAGGGACAGATGAAATCTGACCTAAATACTAAGAGACAATCCAGTGATCCACAAATATGAAATGTTATAATTACAATATTTTCTCATTTTTGGTAATGATAGCTTTAGTATCGTATAAGTACCTGATCAATTAACTAGAGGAGAAAAGTAATGTTTGAATTGAATTAATATTTTGTAACAGAAAAGTTGGCTGTCTCAGGGACTGGTTTTACAACAAAAAAGAAAAAGAAAAAATCAAGTTTTGCTTTATTTTGATCTCATTGCTAAAACGAATTGGTTGTACTTATTTGATTTTGGAAAGATTTATATCGAAGTAATTTTTTAACTATGCTTTTGTATTAAGACTTCGCTGAATTTCTAATTTGAAGACTGAAAAATGTCGTAATTAGGTTTTAAATTGTCTTATTATTTACTTAATGCCAAAACAATTTGAATTTGTATGTTTCTTTCTACATTTTTACATTTGTGATAATTTAAGACAAATAGATTGAGAATTTGGTTAATTTTTTTATTGTTCAATTGCTCAATTTTTGTAGGAATTGAAGGTTTTTTTTTTAAAGAAATTTTTGTCTCTACTCGGTAGGACAACGTTACAAGATAATTATCAATTGGCCGAAATATGTGTTGATGACTTAACGAAGTCGTTAAATAACTGATTAATATACTTTAACCGCGAATATTTTTCTAAATAAACATCCTCTTTGTAATAAACTGTTATTTAAATTTATTATGGGTTGAATTTTGTTTTATTAAGAAATATATCGCTAGATGGCATACTTTGTAATTTGTAGAGAAAAACAAGATGGCTGCGCACATGGTGGTGTTATGGTGCTGAATTTTATACGATTTTGTATCGAACTTTAAAAGAGGTAACGAGGCAATTTTATTAATTTTGTTTTACAAAATGAAGCACTTTAAGCCCGTGAGTGAGTGTGTGAGAAGAATTTTCATTCGTCATTTGAGTTTCTGTAAAAATCAACTATATCAACGTGAACGACCAGAGACGATTATGAATGTGTTTGACCGAAAAGCTAAACAATTACAACGAGAACGAGCTTTTATGATGGAAGATTCATCAGTTTATGATTATCTGAAAGAAGAAGTAGGCTTCAGAGTTGCGGACAGGATATTTGACGTAAAACGTAAATTTCCTTTGGCGGTTGAATTAGGCTGCGGTAAAGGATTCGTTACAAAACACATCCAGGACGATTCTATGGGTAAAATTGTACAATGTGATGTAAGCTCTATGATTTTAGAGTCCAGCAAAACCTCGCCTACAGTTGAAACGGAAAAAAAAGTCATAGACGAAGAAGTTACGCTCCCGTTTGAAGATAGTTCAGTTGATTTAATATTCAGCAGTTTGTCCATGCATTGGGTCAATAATTTGCCCGGTGCTTTCAAGGAAATTCATCGGTCACTGAAAAATGATGCGCCGATTATAGGGGCGATGTTCGGCGGAGATACTTTATTCGAACTGAGGGTTTCTCTTCAGTTAGCTGAACAAGAACGACTGGGAGGATTTTCTCCTCGCATTTCGCCGTTTACTGAAGTTAGGGACTTGGGGAATTTGTTGAATCGTGCTGGATTTCGGATGCTTACGATGGATTTGGATCAGTTTAAAGTTGGTTATCCGAGTATGATGGAGTTGATGTTGGATTTGAAAGGAATGGGCGAAAGTAATTGTGCTTGGAATCGGAAATTGCATTTAAACCGTGATATTATCTTGGCTGCAGCTTCTATTTATAAAAAATTTTACGGGAACCAGGATGGATCGATACCGGCTACGTTTCAAATTTTATATATGATTGGATGGAAGCCAGATCCATCACAGCCGAAATCCGCCCCCCGAGGATCGGGAGAAGTGTCTATGAAAGATTTGTATAAGATAGATAAACTGAAAGGAAACGTGCCGGAGAAAAAGGAGTAGTTGAATTTGATAATTAATTTATTTAACATTTATTGCTTCTTCTGTTATTACATAATAGAATATAAATAGATGATGTAAAGTAGTGGATCAATTGTGAAATTAAAGTGAAGTGAGGAAATTTTTTTTGTTGAAAAGAAAATATGTTCGGCCATCTTTGTTTTTTGTCTGGACAGTAGATACCTTATTTCATCGAATAGACAGAGGCTGGGGCGTTTATTTGAGGTATCTAGCAGCTGTAATTTGAGGGCGGTGTTTATTCGATGAAATAGGTATGTGCAAGTGATGTGAATTTGTAGATGTTTAATATGTTTATTATGTTTGTATTTGCAGACACTACAATGGCTCAGACAAATGCAAATGAAAATAAAAAGAACGAAGGAGGAATGTTCCGGTGTTCCAGTTGTGACTTACACGAAAGATATCATTACTATGGGACCAATCCACCATTTGCTAAACAGTTTATGTAAGTTTTTATTTTTTTAAATAATTGTGCCATTTTATTCATATTTTAAATTTTTTTTACATGTAGATTTCATGATGAGTCTTACATAGCTCGGGATTTTCTATCTCCAAAAAGTGAAGCGATGTTTCTATTACTTGGTTCTAACTGCAATATTTGTAGGAAGGATGTGTGTCAAAAACCGGTAATCTCATTTTCAATAAGTTTCGAATTTATTTTTTTATTTTAATTTTTTTTTTTTAAATTAGGAATGCAGTATTTATTACATAAACCGTTTTTGTATAAGCTGTGCTAAATCAAACTTGGAAAAATTCCCGTCTGAAGTAATCAAGTTAATGCAGAAAACAAATAAATGAAAAATTCAAAACAGAATCTTAAATGAATGTTCGTAATCTAAGCAACTTGTAAATAAAACTTTTTACTTAAATTTTTTGTGTAATTATTGTAAACATAGTGTCCAAAAAGTCTGGTGCTGCCTCAACTACAGTATTTAACATTTGAGCCTGAAGCAAATCACCTTTTAGTGATGTCTGCTTTTAGTGTTACCATTACCAGTAATACGGACGTTTGGTGGCGCTTTGTTACGGCGCATCATCCGCTTGCTTACCAAGGCAACTTGCAAATTTGGAAAATGGAAGGCTTACTAGCTAACGATGCTCCTGGATTTTCTTTTGACAATTGTGTGAGGTGAGTAACTATAACTTTAAATATGTGTAGAACAATACTTGTAATATACAATAAGGATCACATAAGTTTATTTAAATTGTACTTGTACTTTCATCATAATCGATTTACTGGACAATGACTAGACAATATTAGAAACTAACATTTTTGTTATGTTGACAGGAATAATAATTTGGAAAAAAAACTCGGTTTATCTTTGCCTAAGGCCCGTAAAACCGGAACAACAATCGCTGGATTGGTTTTTAAGGTAATAATACAACATTTTAGTAATTACATTGCATTAATTAAATTCTGTATTTAGGATGGTGTTATCTTAGGTGCAGATACACGAGCTACTAATGGCAATATAGTCGCCGACAAAAACTGTTCAAAAATTCATTACCTTGCGCCGAACATGTAGTAAGTACCGGAAGATTTATTTTCCAAAATTAACAATTTGTAATAATTAATTCATTTACTGTTATTTAGCTGCTGTGGCGCAGGAACAGCCGCTGATACCGAAATGACAACTCAAATGATTTCATCTCAATTGGAATTACATCGTTTGGCCACGGGACGAATTGTGCCAGTAGTTGCTGCTAACCGCTTACTGAAACAGATGTTATTCCGGTATACAATACCGGTGGTTTAATATAAAGAGATTACGTGATACATTAAAATTATTAAATTACAGATACCAAGGATTTATAGGCGCAGCGCTAGTTTTGGGTGGTGTTGACAGAAACGGACCGCACTTGTACTGTCTTTACCCACACGGTTCGAGCGACAAGTTACCATATGTCACAATGGGTTCGGGATCTTTAGCTGCAATGGCGATGATGGAAAAACACTGGAAACCAAATATGGATGTAAATTGAGCATTTTCCGATTTTAGTTTTTACGCTATACGATTCCAAATTTTTGTAGTTGCACGACGCAAAACAATTGATGCGAGACGCAATTGCTGCTGGTATTTTTAATGACTTGGGATCCGGCAGTAATGTCGATATTTGCGTCATTACCACGGATAAAGTGGATTTTATTCGTCCGTACGAAGAAACGAATAAAAAAGGAGTGAAGTAAGAGTTCATTCATCTTTCTAGGGTTTAAATTTCAATTATATTTATTTTTTTTTTTAAATTTTTAATTAGGCAAGGAAAATATCGATACAGTCCTGGAACTACGGCTGTACGATCAGCGAAAACTATTCCTTTAGACGTGGAACAAGTAGCCGTGAAGAAATTTCTTCCAGAAGCAATGGATACATCAGCTTAAATAAGTTAATTTTTGTTTTTTACATCTTGTGGTTTTGTAATGCACATGATTGATTCCATTTAATAAATGTTATAATGGAAAAAACATCGTGTCATTTCGCTTTAAACTATTTATTCTCACATTTACATAACATTATCTTAAAATTCTTGTGCCATAACAATTTCATTAAAAAAAATTAAGAAAAGAAAAAAGTTTTAAAAAAACAGAGTAACTGAGTTTCAAAATTCTTAAAAGCAACTGTATTATTCAATATCACAGCCATAAGAATTACAATATTACTCATTTTATATCTACGCAATAACAGTAAGCTCCATATGGTAAAAATAATATCAATTTGAATCTTCTTGCCCTGGTACGTACGAAGCAACCGATGCTGCTGAGCCGGGAGGAACCATTTTCTGATGCATTTCTTTGGCGACACCATATACGTAATTAATATCAGGTCTTTTATCAGGATCAGGATTAATACAAGCTGCAACTAGATCGCGTAACTAGAAATAAAATTTTTAAGTAATAATATAAAAAATAAATTTATGCCGGTAAAACCTCTTGTGAGTAATAATCAGATGGCAATGGTGGATAGTCACACTGTTCTATTTTTTTGCAAAGGGAGTATAAATTCATTTTATCTCCATAAAATGGGGATTGTAGTGCGGCCATCTGTAATGGAGGATTTTTATTATTATTATAAAATGATATTTTAGTTAATCAAAAATTTTAATTGCATTACTTCGTATAAAAGACACCCAAGAGACCAAATGTCTGATTTAAAGTTGTATCCATGTTCGTGGATCCTTTCTGGCGACATATAGTATGGTGTACCAACTAAATTTTTTTTTTTAAAGTGTTGGTCATTTGTTTGTTTTTTTAGAGTTTGCAAAAAACAAGTTATGAGATTTGTTTTCCACAAACTTTATTTTTATTTAACTTTACCTAAAGAATGAGCAGCTGTTGTTTTTGAACTGAAAAAGCGACCAAGTCCTAAATCACCAAGCTTTACAACACCTTCAGCAGTTATAAACACATTAGCTGGTTTTATATCTTGAATAATATAAGAAATTTATAGTTTACAAACTGCTAAATTATTAAAAACATTGATTTCCAATACCCCTGTGCATTACTCTTTTTGAGTGCATGTGTTCCAAAGCGCTGCAAAGTTGGACAAAATATTTCCAAATAGTTCGTTCAGGAATTAGACGATTTTGCTTCTTAAAATGCTACATAAAAAGAATTTTTTGGTAAAACTAAAAGGACACTGTAAGCTTCCATTACCCGAATCATTCTAGAAAGATCACCAGCATCAGCCAATTCGAGAACTATATTCAATTCGTTGTCTTCTATAAAAGAAGCGAGGTATTTGATGACATTCGGATGATTAAGTTGCTGAAATAAAATTTACACCATTTTATTTTTAGTAATAAAAAGAACAAATCCCATTCAAAACTTATTTGAAATCGATTTCTTGTGACAACAACAAGAGTTGGAGCTAACAGGAAGGCGATGTTTGCCAATACTATCACAATAAACTGTCACGCACATTATTTTTTTTTGCAAGTTCAGATCTGCGTGTATGGATTTTTAATTTGTTCACTTTCTTTAGGTTAAGAGCACTGATGTGGCCCAGTTTAATTATTGCAATTTATTATTTATTTTTCTTAGACAAAAGTTATTGCAAGTAGTCAATACTTTCGAACGATCTAGAATAAATTTTTCCTTGAAAGCAATTATGGAAACTGTAAAATTGACAATACGCAGCATTGGCGTGCAAGTACAAAGTACTGTAAAGTCGAGCGTGCATCTATGAGCAACGTATGAAATCTGGGCTTTTTTTGCTCTTCGATATTGATGTATATTTATAAGATAACGGAAAATGTTATTTTGTTTTAAAAAAATATTTAAATTTCAAATTGCTTTTTATTTTTTTATTTTGTGATGGGCGTGAAATTTTGTAATGGGTGTGAAATTTTATAATGCTGCCAATGTGATATAAGATAACTACTTAAGATTATTAAATTCGTGGAATAAATTTTTTTTTATTGATAAAGTTCGTTTAAGAAAAAGTAATTTTTGAGTTACTATCCTTTGTGGTAGGTTTAAAAGGCTGATTAATGTGAGAAAAAAGGTTTGAAAAAAAAAAAGCTTTTTTTTGTCACCTGGCAGTTTTCACATAAAACTTTATTTTTTTTTTTACTCAGAAAAAAATAATTTTTTTTCCGCATCACCTGACAATTTCCAAATTAAATTTAAAATGTTTATAAAGTATTAAATTACAGTAATAAAACGTGTTTTATTTTACTGGGCGTGATTGTGATTATAAAAAATCATATTTACCCAATATTCATTTCTTTTCTTTACATAACAACTTAAAATTGATTTATTTACCAAAACAAAATTTTTTCAATGTATAATTTGTTTCTCTCTCATTATTTCTAATTTTGTTTGCCATGCAACCGTCCAACACTAGTCAGTACTAGCAATTACGGTAAAATATTGCGATATAAAGTAGTTTCTGGATAAATTATTTTTTAAAAAAAAATAAAAAAAATAAGATCAAATAAAAAGCACCATGAGAACAAATAAATGGATAAAGAAATTTTTAAAAAAAGAAACAACAGCTTATAGAGAGCTATTTTTATAAAGTTCATGAGATTACAGTATGGCATTCAATAAACCATTAATCAAGTGAAATAAATAGAATAGTAAGAGTATAGTTATTTCATATCAGCTGTCAGCAATAACTCAATAATTGTCTTCAAAACGGCAAAAAGAGCTGCCCCTTATTACATAAAAGCTTTCCCGCCCAGTATTATTGAATAAAAACATTTCTTTACCTGTAATAAGTTAATTTCTTTAAGGCAGTCTAAACGCGCTTTGGAGTCCATCATTTCAAATATCTGTGACAAATTTGAATTCAAAATAATGCAATTTTAGACCAATAATAACAATTTTTGAATATTTAAAAATTATAACTTTTACCTGAACTTTTTTTAGAGCTAAAATTGTGCCATCAAGCTTACATCGTGCTTTGTAAACAACGCTAAACTGTCCTTTACCAATTTTTTTTTCTACTCTAAGATTGCTTAACAAACCATATATTGAATCCGTAGCTGTCAAATCCATCAATTCGCTGTCAGCACTTTCATAAGCCATCATTTTTACATAAAAAAATAAACCTATCAGCACATAGATTTTGTAATGACAAGTCGACACTAATGGTCAAGGCAATTGAAGTCTCCTAAGGTGGCATATCTTGGTAAGGTGTTGTTTTTGTTGGTTGTCATAGCAACATGAAATACTTGGTAAAATACTGACGTATTCAACGAAATCAAGTCATGTCTTCGAAGAACACGTATTTTGTGATTTATTCTTAATTACGAGCGATATATAATTATTTTTAAGATTTTCTTCCAATTTTCTTTTTAAAAAAACACACTTTATTATTATTATTTCAGAATATTGTTTTGATTTTAATTTTATAAAGACCGAAATTTAATTTTAATTTTTCAAGCAGTTCTAAAAATTTAAAGTTTGATTTGTAAGGTGTTTGTTACACAGAAATTCAAATTTAATTATTATTTGTTATTGCATGCATTGCGATTGTCATTGAGTAGACAAAGGACTATACTGCAGGCAACTCCCAAGTTTTCATCAGCGCGCACGCGCGGTAAGTTAAAATGCACTAAGTATGGGTCTGTAGTTAGAAAAATAATTTAAATTTCATTTTCACGTTGTAAACAGTCTCGATCGTGGACGCTGGATGCCTTCCACGTCACGCTTGACCCCACGAAGTATATTTAGCATGCTGTCGTTGTGTTTATAAACAATAAGTGACCAATGGCGGGCGGCAACAAGACAAATGTGAAGAAAAATGACAACAGAACTGTAAAAGACGCAAACTCAGCTTCTGAATCAGAAAATGATTTGAAAAAAGAGAAGAGTTCAAGAACGTCCCCGCGCAAGCATGAGGTCACTATACGAGTAGTAATTTCGAAAGAAATTGAGAATATTGATTAATTGGAATCGGTTTACATGTGTGATTAGTTTATCAAGATAAAATTTATGTTATAACTTTCCATAAAATTAATCGACTTTCAAGTACAGCTCATGTTTCCTGTTTATTATGAATGAATGAATGGAAAAAATGGGCTAGGCATTGAATTACAAAGACGGATAAAATTAAAATTTATGCTTTTCTTGTACAAAAATATATTTTTAGAACGGTGAAGTTTCGTCACAGTCACAGAAGAAAGAAAAACAAAGTCTTGCTCAAGAGAAAACACAGAAGCCTTTTACTGTCAATGCCGAAATTGATTTGATGGCTATTTTGCTGTTTTTCATTTCTTTAGCCACGAGGATGTGGCGATTGGAAGAACCCAGGAGTATTGTGTAAATAAATTTTACCAAAATTTGTGAATTTGTTATTTAATTTGTTCCATTTCTATTTTTTTATTCAGTTTTGATGAATTACATTATGGAAAATATGCTTCTCTTTATATGAAGAGAACATTCTTTTTCGATTCACATCCACCATTGGGGAAACAGTTAATTGCATTTATGGGATACTTAAGTGGCTATGATGGAAGTTATCATTTCGATCAAATAGGAAAAGGTGAAAAATGAAATTAATTTGTATGTAAAATATTAAAATAATTTCTTTTTATTTTGCAGGTTATGCACCGTTAGTTCCTATCTGGGCATTTCGTTGCATTCCAGCGTTATGTGGTAGTCTTTTAGTTCCAACTGTTTATCAAATTATAATCGAAATGGGATTGAGGCATTTTACTGGAATTTTAGCCGCACTGTTGATTATTTTTGGTAGAATTTATTACTTATTTTTATAAAAATATAAGTATATTTCATTTTTTATCTTTTTTCAGATAATGCTTTGTTGACTCAATCGCGATTTATTCTCATGGAAGGACTGCTCCTATTTTTTACATCATTTAGTTTATTATGTTTGCTTAAGTTCAGAAAACTCCACAACAGGTTTTTTTAAACAAATTAATTGTGTTTAATATTCTAATAAATGTTTACTTTTAGTCCATTTACGATCAAGTGGTTCTTGTGGTTAGGTTTAATGAGCGTTTCCATCACTTGTGCTATTTGGTAAAAACATGAAAATGAAATAAATTTTTTTTTTTAATAATTTTTTTTTTTAATTTTAGCATAAAATACGTTGCTGTGTGGTCACTTTTTCTTATCATCGGTGTAGTTGTTCGAGACTATTGGACATTAGTATCTAACCCTTTACTCAGTAACGTGAGTATAAAAAAATCGTTTTTTGACTTGAAATTTTAATTTAATTTTTGATTTTTAGTTTCAGTTGGCATTGCATTTCATCGTTCGATTTTTTAATTTATTTATATTTCCACTTTGTCTTTACATAATTGTATTTTATATACATTTATCAATATTGACAAAGGCAGGCCCACACGATAACGTGATGACAAGTGCCTTTCAAGCAAGTTTAGAGGTGAATTTTTTTTAATTTAGCAATTATCTTAAAATATTGATTTTTTAACGTATTTTTTTTAAATTAGGGAGGTTTGGCATCGATAACAAAAGGACAACCGTTGGAAATTGTTCACGGTTCTCAAATAACTCTTCGACACACCCATGGAAGGGCTTGCTGGCTTCATTCACATCCCCATGTATATCCTATAAGATATCCTGACAACCGCGGTAGCAGCCATCAACAACAAGTCACATGTTATAGCTTCAAAGATGTCCATAATTGGTGGATTGTAAAACGTCCATCGAAGTAATGCAATTTGGTTTTTTTACGAGTTAAGATTTTTATGTTTTTCATTTTACGTAGAAATGATTTAGTCGTATCCGAGCCGTTAGATAAGATCAAACACGGTGATATAATTCAGTTAGTTCATGGCATATCTAGCAGAGCATTAAATAGGTAAGTCATTGATAAAATTTGATTTGATGATTAAAATTATGATAATTAAAATTACTATTTTACTATTTCTAGTCACGATGTTGCAGCAGCAATGTCTCCACGAAATCAAGAAGTTTCTTGCTACATCGATTATAACATTTCAATGCCAGCGCAAAATTTATGGAAAGTAGTAAGTAGTGGAAAATAATTTTAAAATTTTTAATTAAACTGTACTGTAATTTTTACAGGATATAATAAATCGAGAAAGTGAGGGTGACATTTGGCACACCATTCAATCTCAAGTGAGACTCATCCACGTAAATTCTACACAGGCTCTCAAAGTATGCTCATGTCTTTAAAATAATTTATGTAAACTAAATTTCTTTTCTTTAGTTTACTGGTAAACAGTTGCCCGATTGGGGATTTCATCAGCACGAAGTCGTGACCGACAGAGTAATTAGTCAAGACAGTACGATATGGAATGTCGAAGAACATAGGTACACTAGAAGTGCAGACAGAAAAGATCGAGAACGTGAACTTGGAATGGCAGAGTTTGTACCAACTGCACCGACTCATCTATCATTTTGGGAAAAACTTTGGGAATTACAGGCACAAAGAATTAATTGTCCTACTAATAATTATTGTTTAACATTTTTAAATGCAATTTCAGTTCAAAATGTTCTTGGTTAATCAAGAAAACGTTCAGGATCACATGTACAGTTCAAGTCCATTTGAATGGCCATTTTTGACGCGCGGAATTGCGTATTGGGTTAGTCAGGAGAGTAATGTAAGAATTGTTAATTTTTATTGAAATACAGTGTATTATTATTATATTGTCATCATTTGTTTTCACAGGCTCAAATACATTTAATTGGCAATCTAGTCATTTGGTATTCAGCTTCACTAAGCATTTTATTGTATATTTTCTTACTTATTGTTTACTTATTGAGGCGGCGAAGAAATTGTATTGATATTCCTACAGGTATGATGCAATTTACGATTTAATTTATCATAAATTAATTTTTTTATTTATATTTCCAGACATTTGGTCCAAGTTTACAAAAAGTGGAGAGATTTTCCTAGCTGGTTACATGCTTCATTATCTTCCGTATTTCTTCGCTGATCGCACGCTGTTTCTTCATCATTATCTGCCTGCTTTTCTGTTTAAAATTTTATTAATGGCCGCTATGATCGATCATGTATACACAGTTGTGAGGTTAGTCATTGTTGTTTTAGAAATTTAACCTTATTGATTTATTTGTTTGTTTCAGTTGGCTTTTTGCGTCGAAACACTATACGAATTTATTTAAACTTGCGGTTGCCATTTGGGTTTTGAGTATTATTTATGTTTATGGAAAATTCAGCGTCTTGTCTTATGGTGTGGTTCCGTTAAAAGCGCAAGAGGTTTTTGATTTAAAGTGGAAGGAGTCGTGGGATTTTATTATTCATAAGCCATAATGATTATTTGTTATCTTTGAAAAACGGTGATTGAAATTATTCTTATAGTATTTATTGCTACTTAAAACTTTTATTTTGGGTACGAATGTATGCCGGTGAGTTTGTTAATAAAATATTGCTACGGAATTTGAATTTTTTTCCTTTTTTTTTTTTGTTTTTGCTTTTTTTAAATTTTTAGATTTTTTTTTATTTTTCAAATTTTTTTTTCAAATTTTTTTTTTAAAGTTTTTTTTTTATAGTACGATGTTAATCAGAAATGTATACACCTTTTAAAGAAAAACTGAAGAAAAAGTATGAATAGCAAACCGATTATCAACAGATGGCGTTGCAATACAATATAAGCCTCATTCTTGTACACAACCGATTTCCGGTTCTGAGGCCACGTTTGCTTATGTTCTCGTTGCCGATCAATAGTTCAGATCATTACTAGACAATTTATACTAGCACAATGACGATATATAATTCCATATTAACTAAATCTAAGTTAAGTAGTTGTTTAATATTTGCAATTTTTTTTCTAAGTCTGGTCAACTGTCACGGACATGGACATTCTCACGACGGAGACGAACATCCACCATCGTTTAAATACTCCCGTGAAGCAAATGAAGACGTTCATTCCCATTCCCATTCCCACGAGCATTCGCATTCCCATTCTCATTCCCACGAGCACGAACACAACCCGAATGAACAAACCGGTCATGCCCATCATAGTGAGAAACTAAGTTGGACATCGCAAGAACCGCGCGGAAATTCAAAATTTCGACAGTGGCCGCCAAGATCTGCCGGTTCCAGACTTGGTTTTGGTTTAATTCTTCAAGCTCTTGGAGCAACATTATTCGTTAGTTTTGTGCCTTTCCTTGTACTATTCGTGATTCCAGTAGACGGTACTGCAGAACATGCCAATGTACTGAAAACATTGCTTAGTTTTGCATCCGGAGGATTATTAGGCGATGCGTTTTTGCATTTAATTCCCCATGCAAACATGGCTGTAAGTAGTGCAAGTAGTGGAGACGGTGGAAATAAATTCCGACATGGACACAGTCACGAGGGCGGTGATCCGCACGATTTAAGTGTTGGTTTGTGGGTTTTAGTTGGACTCGGTGTGTTTCTAGCGATAGAAAAATGCTTAAGGATTGCTCAGTTGCAACATGAACATTCACACGTGCATCCGCACTCGCACAAACATTCCGAAGGGCCAAAGAAAAAACAAGAAGTAAAATTTATTGAACCACCTTGCAAAATGACGTCGTCTTCTGTTACGGATTCCTGTCCCGATGCGTCTGGCGATTCTCCACGGAAGAAAGTTAAGTCCGATGAATCTAATATCAGTGGTAAGCTGTTTCTTAAAAGGTTATAACTATTTATTTTTATTTCTCAATAATTTACATAATCCTTGCTCACAACCTTACATCAACCCAACTACAAATCCTTTAAATTTGAATGTCCGAAAATTATTAAAATTCTCAAATTATATTTTTCACGAATAATTTTTTTGGGTTTTTTTAATCAAAAATGTTTTTTTAAAAACTCATTTCCGCCAAATTAGTCTTATCTGCTCAAATAATGATGGCCATAAGTGAGATTCAGGTGGGAAACCATCTGTTCATCTATTATTGGTTATTCTGCAAACATTTTATACAAATATTTAAAAAAATATATTTAGCACTAATAACGTCTAAAAACACCAACTTCTCTAAATTTAATCATCCAAATGGTCATTTCTGTGACAATGACATCGCTTTTATTAAAAGATTATTCAATTAATTAAATATTATGCAGAGCTTTCAATTTTATTTTATTTTTGGTGTTTTCCTTGCACAATTCCTAATAATGTTTTTTCTTTTTCAGTGGGTCATTCTCATCAAGACATAAAAGTAACTGGTTACTTAAATTTAGCTGCTGATTTTATACATAACTTCACGGACGGAATGGCGATTGGAGCATCGTTTTTGGCTGGACGAGGTATAGGTGTCATCACAACCGTCACCGTTATAGTCCACGAAATTCCTCACGAAATCGGAGATTTTGCTATTCTTCTTCAATCAGGACTCAGTCGTCGAAATGTAATAAATAATATTTAAAAATATTATTTTAAATTAATTGATTTCGTTTACTTTTAAAGGCAATTCTTCTTCAACTAGTCACCGCTATCGGTGCCCTAACTGGTACAATCGTTAGTCTACTGGCAGAAGGAATGAGCGAAGTAGCAACAGCATATACCTTAGCTTTTACCGCTGGTGGTTTTATTTACATAGCAACGGTATCAGTAATTCCAGAACTGCTTAAAGAAAATGAAATATGGCAATCAATTCAAGAAGCTGTTGCTTTGACTATAGGGGTTGCAATGATGATATTAATTGCAAAATTTGAGTAAAAAAATTAAAGGTAAAAATTGCCACGCATTTTGTCAATTGGTCGAAAAAAGCTGTGCTTTGGAGAAAAAAATGGTTGGCAGTATTATTGTGCTATCTACTTATCACTAGGTTTTATTTAATTGTAATTGTCTTATTTTGAGAAAAACTGGTTGTTAAAAATAATGGTAAATGTAATTTAATGAATCTCTGCACTTTATTTTTTTTCAACATGATCAAATTAAGTAAATGTCAAAATTATTTCAAGTATTTTTATGTTAAGTGAGGTAAAATGTATTTGTCAAATATTGTGATGTTCTGATGCCATTGTAAATGATAAACACCAGGCACTGAGTATGTTACAATGGCGTTACGACGCTTAAGTGTCTTCAATCCAAAAGAATCCTTTAGATAAACCTATTTTTTAATAAAAGAAAAAAATATTAAATTCGTAAATTTGGAATAATTTAAATACTTACTGCTTGATCTGTCATTTCAGTTACATTTTCATTGCTGTCATAAAATCCAAAATGACTAAAAGGAAGAAAAAAATTGTTTCATTTGATTTTGCTAATTTTTTTCTTCTTTACCTCGATTGCCACGGTGTTATTACTCCGTCATCGGGACCTCCAATCAGAACAAGTTGTTGTAGTTTAAGAAAATTATTTTTAAAATCTAAAAAAGACATAAAATGTAATAGTTAGAATGAAAACAAAAATTAAAACTATATTTCTACCTAGACTTTCTGGGTTTGTTGTTTCATTATTTAGATTAGCGAGATAGCTGCTGTAATTTAGATACAGATCAACGTGATGGGGATCTGAAATTATTTTTTTCAATGGAATATTTTAAAATTAAGTTTCATTTTAACCTTTCCAGTAATTCGCAACAGAAAATCGTTGCCCAAATGAAGAGTAGAATAATCTGAAAATATAAAAATGAAATTTAATGTTGGTCAGCAAACAAATTTTACTTAAGTTTTGCAAGTTATATGCATTATATGCATTTAATTAGTTAAAGGATAATATAGATGTACAATTGAAATTTCCAATACACAATCTGTTATTCAATAAAAATCAGCCGCGTAATTTTTCAATGTCAAAAAAACTCACCGATACAAATTGTCTTTCATGAAATGAGGAAATAGTAATCGCAAATAATCCGTATCTGTCAGCAAAAACATATATTAAATTTCTGATTGAAGTTCATCAACTTATCTCCCCGAACCTCCGTATTGGCCCATCTGTGGCGAGCTTAATGATATAAAATTGCTCACAGAATGATTTTTCAAGCTGCTTAAAATACCTCTACAGATTAATCCTCCTATAAATCAAATGTAAATATTACATAATCACATTTAAAAAAATCATTTTTGTTACTAACCTTGCGAATATCCAATCAAATTTATATTGCTGTTTGTTTCCCGAACTAAATTTAACAGTAATTGACTAAATTTGTTAACTTGAACCCACATGGGCTGTAAACTTTGGTATCCATGTAATGCATCTAATACTTCCACACGTGTCCCTGGAAGGGCCTATTACGAAATAAAATTTTTGGTAATGACGTCTTAAAATTAAATTACAAAACGCAGACCTTACGAATATTATCAGCTAAGAAGTCCATCGTGTCTTTGGCATCAAGTATTCCGTGGATTATTGCTACAGGTTTGTATGAACATGCATTTTCTTGTAATAAATACAAGATTAACAAGTGAAAAATGTACAACTTCATAGTTAAGTAGGAAAATTTACGGCACAGTAAAAAAACTATAGTCTCACTCCTGATTCAAGTTTAAATATAAACATTGCAATCTCGTGACGAAGGGGTTGCTGATCTGGTACTTGATTATAAAAAAAACAAAGTACGCAATCTTGTATTTCAAAACTATGTGATCACGCGACTCGATCTGGTCATGGAATATTGTGGCTTGATCAGCTGACATCAATTATCCATAGATATGCAATTATCCAGCCTCCGCATGCATAAGATAAAACCACCAGATGCTGCTGCCTATTGAAGAGTGTCTGTGTCGAAGTCTGTGTGCATTCGTTTGAAATGCGCTGTTATATAAGTGTAGTAAACAATTCCAGCAAGCAATCCAATGACATGAGAATAAAATTTTTTTCTTAGATTGCAGCGCCATCTAGTACAGATCTAGTATATAGATCACAACCCCCTCTAGCCATAATATAGGGGGAGATATAGATATCTGTGACTGAGTCCATCCATGGTACCATGGTCCATCCAAGGTTTTTTGTAACCTTGAAATTGAAATTAAAAGTGCTTTACATATTTTTTTTACATGGCAAAGAAGTGGCAGTGACTCAATGTTTTGCACAATCTAATCTATGTTGCTATTTTTTTATTTTTTTTATTTTTTTTATTTTTTATTTTTTTTTGTGACGAAATTTTGATTCAAATTTTATTGAGATGGATTTTGGTTGGATTTATTTTCCATTTCAAGAGTATGACAGGTCATAGTCTTGAGATGATAAAATGTTACGAGTTGGCAGTAGTTCAATTTTTAAAAAAAAATTAATTTAGATTTTGTACAGTATTCTGTTAATGAACCCTACTGCGAGTTTGTTAGTTGTTATAATTAGAAATTATTAGTGCAAAACAAAATCAAGTGCAAGGAATTTCAAATTTATTGATGGCTTCAATGCATTGAATATGTAGAATTCGAAATCATTAACAAATAATCATTTATTATAGCTTGTGAAGACATGATAAAACGTAAATTTCTCGTTTTAGTTCATTTGCTACAATTCGTAATAGTTACTTTAACAACTTTTAATTAATATTTGTATAAATAAGTATAAAATTATTTCCAATTAAAGAATTGAACTGTTTGATAGTGAAAAATGAAATTAAAGCGGTAATATTAACTGATTTTTTTGTTTATTATTTAATTCACATTCTGGCTGATGTGTACTCGTTTGGAAAAACAAATCTGTGAGAACCATCCGCGTAAACACTCGGCAAATTACCCGCATTTGGTATTACGTTCCACGAAAGAGTTAGAGTAATATTCGAATTTCCCCTGCAAGTAAATATTATTCAACATTTTATCAACCGCTGAAATTAAGTATTAATACTTTAATCCGTTTCCATCGTCCCAAAAATAGTATTTTGTATTGATACTTTTGTAGTCTAATATTGGATTTTCTCCTCGTTGAATGATTTTATCCCACAAAACGACTTGATTTAATTTCTGAAATGGAAAGTTTCGATTAGTGTTTATCTTATTTATTGTTATTGTTATTCATTTCAAATTACGTTGTTTTCTGTTTTATACTCGGCAGTCAAGTAAAGGAACAGCTGTTTAGTATTCCAGTTGAAGAGCGGCGATAGATCCGTTTGCAAGTCGAATGTTATGAAGCCGAGATCATTTTTCTCGCGTGATGCACTAAAATCAGGCACGTTTTTCCTGTAAAATAAATTTTGCTCTAATAACACGTGGCTTAAGGCAATGGCCAGTGAACTTACACCAACGCTTTGACAGTCGCGATTTGAACTTTGGATTTGTATTCAATAAATGCAGTCGACAAAAAACAAATGAACGTTAAACCAGCTAATACACTTAAAGTAAAAGCGAAAACTGCATTCGCTCTCGACAAAACTGTATTCATTTTCACTTGTGCATATACTACGCTCGAATATGATCTTCAACGTAACCGAGAACGTAACACAAATTGTTTTCTATTTCTATCACAATTGTGATGCAAGGTAAATTACTACGGAGCATTGTTGGTAACATTGTGTTTTTTTAAAAAAAAAATCTTCATATTGCCCAATATATTTTTATCTGTTAAAATCCAAACATGATTACAATTTTATTTTTATTTCCATGTAAAATTCGCCCCTGGATCACTTTATCATGTGTTTAGTTAATGAAAGTAACGTGAACATAAAATCAGGTTTTCGGTTGTGTCATGTGTGAATATCACTCCGTCACATTTTACAACAACCAACCACGTGGGTTTTCATGGCGATTATCACTTAAATGCGATAACCACGTGCGCTTGAAACATGGAAGTTGACGAAAACGAGTCGGTTGTTCTAATTGATAATATACCACTGCAGAAAGTAGCAGGCATTGATGAATCGGTATTTTAATAATAAGAAAAATTGGGCTGATTACTGATTACTTTTTTTCAATTTGTAGCTCCATCGTGCTTCCGGTCTTGTGCCAGTCACATCGACAAAAAACAATTTGCGAAGTATATCGTTAGCAGTAGCGACAGGCACACCAATTTTGTTACAGGGTCCAATTGGTTGTGGTAAAACAGTTCTGGTGGAACATTTAGCTCAGATCACCGGAAGACAAAATGGGAAAAAATTCATTAAAGTTCAATTGGGGGATCAAACCGATTCAAAATTACTGTTGGGAACTTATTGCTGTACTGATATTCCCGGAGAATTTAACTGGCAACCTGGAAGCTTGACACAAGTAAAAATGAGAGTGTTTTTGATGTCTTATTTGTATAATTCTTATTAATATTAATATCAGGCGGTCAAAAATGGAGCTTGGATTTTGTTCGAAGACATCGATTATGCTCCTATGGATGTTCTGTCAATTTTGGTTCCATTATTGGAATCTAAAACTCTACTTTTGCCTGGTAATGGCGGCCAAATTAAAGCAGCGAATGGATTTCACTTGTTTGCAACGCAAAGGTAGCTCAAAAAATATTGAAAGTTAACATTTTAAATATAATATTGTAATTATTAGGCTGTCTACCACTGGCTTAAAGGTTCATCAGTCGTCAAATAACATAACAGAAAAATTATGGACGAAGTTACACGTCGAACCGATGTCGCCAACAGAATTGGAAGAAGTAAATTATTTATTTTTAAATCATTGATTTTTTAATGAGTAAATCTTTTTCTATTGCTTTACGTAGGTTATAAGTGGAAAATGGCCAGAATTAAAACAAATAGTGAAACGAATTCTGGAAGTTTATTTTATGTTTTCATCTGGTCAGCATCAAACATCAATTGAATCTTCGAGTTCTGAATTGGAATTTAGTCAAGAAAGTATTGGGAAATTCTTATCCCACGATGGACGACTCATATCAACAAGGTTAAATAAAGGAATTGAAAATTTATTGAAAGTTATTAAAATTGAATATTTATTTAATTACAGAGATTTGTTTAAATGGTGTGAACGAATTTCGACTCATTTTGACTTATCATCCTCAACGTCGTGCATAAAAGTATTTCAAGATGCGATCGATTGCTTTTGTTGCTCGGTTTCAAAACCTCAATTATACGTCCCAATGGCAGAAGCAATTGCGGCTAGATTTAATCTTACTAAAGCAAAAGTATTATTAGTTTCCTGTATTTCTGTTATTCTATAATAATAATTTTTGTGTTTTTCCAGGCTGAATTCTATTGTAACAGTTACAAACCGGATTACTTAACAACAACCACTTCAGTCGTAGTTGGCAGGGGTAGTTTACCAAAGAAGAATGATGACGAGAAGTTTCTTAAGTAATATTTCTAATAAATTTTATTTTTTTGATGTTAAATGTGTATTTGCTGTAATCACAGATCGAACTCAACGGACAAGTTTTCCTTCACTCGACCGGCGCTGAATCTTTTAGAGAGGGTTTCGGTGGCAGTTGGTAACAAGGAACCAGTTCTTTTGGTTGGTGAAACCGGCACTGGGAAAACGTCGACAACACAATTTCTTGCCAAACAAACTGGAAATAAACTTGTAGTTATAAACATGAATCAGCAAAGTGATAGCACGGATTTACTTGGAGGGTAAAATTAAATTTTTGTCCCTTATTTTATTTCTAGATGTATTAATATTGTTTTCGATAAATAGATTTAAACCAATCGAATTTAGGCACCTTGTTGCGCCAATTCGAAGCGAATTTGAAGAAGTATTTTGTTCTTCTTACAATAGAGAAGAGAATGGAAAGTTTTTACAGCACATTCAAGTGTGCATGAAACGTGAAAGATGGAATGAAATGTTTAAAATGATTTTACATTGTGCTGACAAGTATGTCGGTCGAAGAAGTACATCCAAGAAACTTAGGATTAAATGGAAAGAATTGAGTGAGAAAGTTCAACACATACAGCTGAAGATGAAACGCAGTTCAAATGCGTTGGCTTTTTCATTCATTGAAGTATATAAATAACTAAAGCTTGAAATTTTGACATTTTTTTAAAAATTTTAAATTTATTCTTATAGGGCAGTTTAGTTAAAGCCATTCGTGACGGCCATTGGTTATTGCTTGATGAGATCAATTTAGCGTCACCAGAAACTTTGGAGTGCTTGAGTGGGTTGCTTGAAAGTCATTGCGGATCAGTTTTATTGTTGGAGAAAGGGTTTGAAAAACATGTTGCATTAGTAGTACAACTGATTTTAATAAATTTTATTTTTTTTCTAGTGACGTTGAGCCAGTTCCACGCCATGAGAATTTTCATTTGTTTGCTTGTATGAACCCCGCAACAGACATTGGGAAAAAAGATCTTCCGCCGGGTCTCAGAAATCGATTCACTGAATTCTTCGTGCAGGAATTGGAAGAGAAAAACGATTTACAGATTTTGATAGTTGATTATCTGAAAGGATTGTCTCTGAATGCTGCTCAAGTAATGGATATGGTGCAGTTCTACTTGGACATTCGAAAACAAGCTAAATCAAAATTACTCGATGGAACGGGACAAAAACCACATTACAGTTTGCGTACATTGTGTCGTGCTCTGAGTTACGCAGCGACTAATTCGCACGGAAGTGTGCCCAGATCGTTATACGAAGTATAATAATTAACTTATTTTTATGTAATTTTAGCAATATTTTTATTTTATATTTTTTTCATTTTCAGTCTTTTTGTTTGAGTTTTCTAACTCAATTGGATACGCAGTCACACGAGGTTGTTAATAAGATGATAGCAAAACAGATAATTGGCAGGAGTAATGTGAAGGCAGTAGTGAAGCAATCATTACCAAAGCCCGCTACAGGAAATTATGTTTGCATCGAAGATTATTGGATCAGTCAAGGGGATTTAGAACCACAACCAACTGAAAATTATATTTTAACTCCAACGGTTAGAAAAAATCTTCACAACTTAGCCAGAATTATTGCAGCAAAGTAATTTTAAATATAAACGTTTTATTATAATTTATTACAATTTATATATTTTTTATTTTTTTAAAGAAAACATCCAGTTTTATTGCAAGGTGAAACATCAGTAGGCAAAACGAGTTTGATTTCGTACATTGCAAAATTGACTGGAAATCATTGCGTGAGGATTAACAATCACGAGTTCACGGATTTGCAAGAATATGTCGGGTCGTACGCATCGGATTCCAGTGGAAAATTAGCTTTTAAAGTCGGCGTGTTAGTTGACGCCATGAGGAAAGGTCATTGGATCATATTGGACGAATTGAATCTAGCGCCGTCGGAGGTTTTGGAAGCACTGAATCGAGTTTTGGACGACAATCGAGAACTGTATCTTACGGAAACTCAAGAAACTGTGTGTGCACATCCTAGATTTATGCTGTTTGCAACTCAGAATCCAGCCGGTCAATATGGCGGAAGAAAAGTCAGTTTTAAATTTTTAAAGGAATTATAAGTGATCTAATTGATTTTTTTCCTTTAAGGTTTTGTCACGTGCATTTAGAAATAGATTTATCGAATTGCACTTCAATGAAATTCCTTCAAAAGAATTGGAAGACATTCTGCATCAGCGATGTGCTGTATCACCAACTCACTGTAAAAAACTAGTCGCTGTTATGCTGGAATTACAAGTTCGTCTTTGGAAATTAAATAAACAATGTGAAATTTATTTATTGATTTTTATTTTAGGCTCGACGAAAAGAAACTAGTGTGTTTGCGGGAAAGCAAGGGTTTATAACTTTACGTGATTTGTTTCGATGGGGCGAACGGTATAAAAACGCTCTTAAACCGTCAAAAGAATTGTACGATTGGGACCAGCATTTAGCGGATGAAGGTAGTTTTTAATATACGTTATTCATATAAATTATTTAAATTATGTAATTTTTTAAGGTTATATTCTATTATCGGGTCGAAGTCGCAGAAGTGAAGACGATGCTGTTATACGCCAAGTTCTGGAGAAACATTTACGACGAAAAGTAGATCCGGAGCGACTGTTTACTCTGGACGAAAACACTTCTCCCGTTACTAGATTATTACTAGAAGAGATTCTGATGAGTAAAACACCAGGGTTCGAGTATGTAGTGTGGACCACCAATATGAGACGGTTGGCTGTTTTAGTCGGTAAAACCATACAGTTCAAGGAACCGGCATTACTCGTTGGAGAAACAGGGTAATTAACTTTAATATAAAAAATTCATATAATTTGAAATTCTTAAAATTAATTTTTTTGGAAAATTAATTTAGATGCGGAAAAACGACCATTTGTCAGATGTTTGGTGTAATCGCTCACAAGCTGTGCTACAGCCTTAATTGTCACATGCATTCAGAAAGTGCAGATTTCCTCGGTGGTTTGAGACCAGTACGCCATCATGACATGGCCGACAGCCAAAAATTATTTGAATGGGTCGATGGACCGTTGGTGCAAGCAATGACGACTGTACGGTTAATTTGTTTTGTTATATGAATTTATTTTAAATGATTTCTTTAAAATTGTTTTAGGGTTCATATTTCCTAGCTGATGAAATTTCCCTGGCTGAAGATTCGGTTCTGGAAAGATTAAACAGTGTGCTTGAATCGGAACAGACATTGCTTTTGGCAGAAAAAGGAGCCTGTGATGATAATGTTGAATTGATTGTCGCCGAACCTGGCTTTCATTTTATGGCTACTATGAACCCAGGAGGAGATTATGGAAAAAAAGAAGTAAAGAAATTCAGTGAAAATTTATAAGTTTTCAAAAATTTGATGCATTTATTTTCATTTTAGCTTTCACCCGCTCTTCGAAATCGATTCACGGAAATTTGGTGTCCGTCGGACCAAAGCGATGCTGATTTATTACAAATCATTAGACATAATCTTTCTAGTCATATTTCTTGTGGGCCTCACGACAATGATAGAAACGGCATAGGGAAAGCAATTTTATCATTTATCAAGATGTTTAATGCCAATTCGATTGGTCAAAAGTAATTTTTTCCTCTATAATTCATAATCATTTTATTGATTCCTTTTTTTTTTTTGTTATTTAGATATAAAATAAGTATTCGTGACATTTTATCATGGGTTCATTTCATCAACATCACAACCGAAACCTGTCGGTTATCCGTCCCAGCTGCCGTCATCCACGGTGCGATTTTAGTTTTTCTAGATTCGATCGGGTCAAGTTCAGTTGCATTTATCAGTGATGTGGACAGAAATAGTCTGAAAGCGAGTTGCATTTGTTTTCTCGCGGATCAAATGAAACAAGCGTGTGAATGCGATATAACTGACGAAGATTTTGGAGTACTCGAACTTATATCCAAAGAAAATCGAATTTGTTCCAGCGATGGGAAATTTGGTATCGATCCATTTTGCATTGTCAAAGGTAATAATTTCAAATAGTATTGACTAAATTATATTTACATCTAAATTTTCTTGTTTCAGGACCTGTTTTAAATCAAAGCCTTTCGGGAATTTTTACCCTTTCGTCACCATCATCTTACCTCAATGCTGAACGTGTACTTCGTGCTTTACAATTAGACAAACCAATTTTACTCGAGGGTTCACCTGGAGTTGGCAAGACGAGTTTAGTTTGTGCTTTGGCGAAAGCTAGCGGACATAGATTAGTACGAATTAATTTATCAGAACATACGGTAAACAATTTTATTATTAATTAATTTTATTTTTACTTTTGAATAATTAAAATTTCTTATTAGGATGTGTCGGACTTGTTTGGGGCCGATTTGCCCGTAGAAGGGGGTGCTCGAGGACAGTTTGCCTGGCGTGATGGACCTTTTCTGAAAGCCATGAAAGCTGGAGATTGGGTCATCTTTGATGAGGTATGTTTCGATTTTAAAGTTTAGTGTCGTTTTTCAATGTTTATTAATTCTTTTCAATTTTTTTCAAGATGAATTTAGCATCGCAATCAGTGCTAGAAGCCTTGAATGCTTGCTTGGATCACAGAAAAGAAATTTTTATTCCTGAATTAGGGTGTACATTTTTCATCGGGAGTAAAGTTAAAGGAATGGAAACTCGAATATTTGCGTGTCAGAATCCTTTGAGTCAAGGTGGAGGGCGTAAAGGACTGCCTCGTTCGTTTCTTAATCGGTTTACGCAAGTCTTCATCGAACCGCTTACGACAGCAGATTTACAGTTTATAACCAAAGCTATGTTTCCTGATTTGTCCGATGACAACTTAATTAAAATGATTGCGTTTAATGAGCAGGTAATTGAATAAATTAAAACATTTTTAAAAAAATATTAATTTAATTATAAATTAATCAAATTAGATTAATAAAGAAGTTGTAATTGAGAAACGATGGGGTCAACGAGGTGCACCTTGGGAATTCAACTTGCGCGATGTTTTCCGCTGGGCTGAACTGATAACTGCTAATGAGGTAATGACTATTAATTCGAATTGAAATAATTAATTCAACGGGTATAAATGAATTTATTTAGACGAATGACGAGGAAATCGGAAAACACGTTGCTTTGGTGTACAGTGACCGGTTTAGAAGTGGAAATGATCGCTTAATGGTAAGAGTTATGAATTAAAGTGTTTTTAATTTTCGATTATGATTAATGTATGATGTTACAAAGCTGTTGTATAGTTGGACAAAGTAAAGTAACGTTAAATTTAAAAATTGTTTTATTTTCAGGTGGATGAAGTATATCGCAAGATTTTCGGAACTCAAATTGAGATAAAAAGTAAAGTTGCTCCTGTATTTATCAACGAATCGCTCGTGCAGATTGGAGGAGCTTGTTTTCCTCGATGCCAATCTCCAGCCTCTGGGATTGATTTATCGTCAGCCATCACAGAGTTTTTGCTTCTTCATCGCCAACTTCCTACGCTTGAATCTATCATTACTTGTTTGCAAAGAGAATGGTTGACTATTTTGGTAATATTAAATTAGAAATAGAAAACGTTTAAAAAAAATTAAAATTCTAATTATATTAATTAATGAAGGTGGGACATAAATCGAGCGGCAAAACAACACTCGTTAAATTATTGGCGCAGTTAACAAGAAATGAATTGCAGATATTGACTCTAAATTCCGCAACTGATACAATGGATTTATTGGGTGGTTTTGAACAGGTAAGATTTGTTTAGGGAAGAAGCTTCAATGAGATTCAATTTTTATTTTTAATTTTAGAATGAAATGAGTAGAAGTCTAGAATCTATAGAGAAGCATCTAATATCTATCTTGACGAAAACAATACAAAAATGCAAAGATGATGACAATTTGTTATCAATGCTGGAAGAAATGGAAAACAGAGTGCAACAAAATTCGAGCAAAGGTAAGAAAGAGGGAAAACTGTTTCAGAAGAGGGGAATTAATATAAAACACAATAAATGTGAAATTTTTTGTAAAATCAAATTTTTATGAAACTAATTATAGAACTAAGTCACTGATTGAATTCAAATTTAATGTTTTTTAAATGTATTTTGCAGCAAATAATGTTACGACCAGTGAGGAAATATCAGCATGGATTGAGAGAATAAACTATGCAATATCGTTGCTCGCTAATTTACGTAAATCGAATATCACTAATAGCTGTTGTCCCAAAGGTAAATACATTTAATATTGGTTAATGTCAATTCCATACTATTGAATTAAACGTTGGGATGATTTCAGAAATTGACGAAGTGGAAAAAAAATTGATTAGCGCAAAAAGACAAATACAAATGATGCAAGATTCACCAACAGCTGGTGGTCAATTTGAATGGGTTGATAGTGTTCTTGTTCAAGCTGTCAAATACGGACATTGGCTTTTGCTTGATAATGTTAATTTCTGCAGGTTAGTAAAATTGATTTGATTGTGATTTAAATTAAATTTGTTTGATTTTATTGTTTTACTCGTTACAGTCCATCAGTCTTAGATAGACTTAATGCCTTGCTGGAACCAAACGGCGTTTTAACTATAACTGAAAGAGGAGTCGTTAATGGCGAAATTGTGACCATTTCACCTCATCCTAATTTCAGGTAAAAGAAGGAAAAAATAACTTGTTATTTTTTATAAAGGAATTTTATACAATATCATTAATGCGTAATTTCTACAACAGATTATTTCTTGCAATGGATCCAAAGATTGGAGAAATATCAAGGGCTATGAGAAACAGAGGAGTTGAAATTTACGTGAACGGAGAGGTGAATTAGATTTTATTTTGTTTTATTTTTTATTTGTTGTTTGAATTTCGTTTGAATGTTCAGGACGAAGAGGATTTTAGTGATATAGATATGCATAGACTGTTGAATAGCATTGGTATTTTAAGTCTTCCGTTGCAAAATGTCTTATTGAAAATTCACACGGAAATTCGAGAAAAATTTTCGGGTAAGCATTTATTTTATTTGTTTGTGTTAGTAATAATGATATAACTTTGTTATTAGTTTGGGAAAAGCCAAATTGTTTGGATTTGTTCCGCGTTGCATTTTTGACTGTTCAGCAAATGAAATTTGGAGTAGACATCAAAGTTGCAGTGGGACACAGCTGTCATGATACTTATGTTAGCAGTCAGAGAAATGTGGCTAAGAAAAAGGTTTTTATTTTTTTTAAATTGTTTTTTTTTTTAAGAAATAGAATAATTATTAATTACTTTTTTAAGGAATTGCTCGCGATTGTGAATCATAAGTTGACAAATCTTAGCAGTAAATCGCTGTGTACAGATTTGTGTTTGAATTTGGTACCGTCAGTTGCAGAGTTTGTAAAAAATTCTGCTGAAGCTCAAGTTGAAAATCAGATGGTTGTTTTAAAATGTTTGTGCCATAACATTACAAAGGATAAAAAGTAAGTTATTTAGAAAGAGAGAAAAATTTTTTTTTTTAAATTTATTAATTTTTTTGCTTTATTTATCTTTTGTAGGGATTTTACCAACTATTTTACTGATTTTGTTGTGAATCCGGAAGATTTTATTTATTTAGCATTGAAAACTTTTATTCAACACTTATCACCAAGAGATTTAGAAACTAGAAAGTTCAAACTGAATGATTTCTTTCGGCAATTAAAATTCAGTGATGCAACAAATTCATGTTTATGGGAAAATTTTTCTGCTTTCTGCAATAGTGTATTAGGGAATGATACAATACAGAAGTTTATTTCGTCACAATTTACAACTGGTATGTTTAACTGGTTTATTTCTTTTAAAAGAACATTTATTTTATTTTCTATATTTTAGACGTAGACTTTCCGATTGATCTTCGATGGTTTCCAGAAGTACAGAAGACACTGTTGTTAAATACACGTGATGAGAAAAATCTAACTAGCGACAACTACTTATGCAACGGGTAAACAATGACTTAATGACAAAAAAGAAAATGTGATGTTAATATATAATAATTTTACAGATTTTATTTGTGGTTGAATTTGCAACTCTTAAATCACAAACTTAAATTTCTTAATGAAAATGTTGGCACGAAAACAACGGGTAAAAAGAAAATGAAAAAAATGAATAGGTTATCGTTGGACCAAGAATATGGCGATGTTATAATCGATTTGAATAATCTTCTTACATTATTAAATGAATCATTAATGATGTTGTTAACGAACGTGGTTGCATACGATGATCAGAAAATGAAGAGTGTAAGATTTTGATACAAAAAAGTGTTTATTTTTTCTTACTTAACTTTGAATTTATTTTGATTAATAGTTAGAAAATGGTTTAGTTTGGATTCAACGATTGCACGCATTTATCAATATTCGGCTTCCAACCCTCGATTCTTCTGTTGTCAGTACTCAGTTGTCTTTGCATTGGATGTGGTTTAGCGATCAGTGTTTAGACAAGTTTGATGAACTAAGGTGAACATTGAATTTGGAAAATTATGATATTTTACTTAATTTTTATTTTATATAAATTTTTAGTTTACCCAAGAAACTCGGTGTAATCCGAATGAAAATTGAACAGCGATTAGCACTTGCCAAAGATTCATCGTTTGCCCGATGCGAATTTATACGACAAACTCTTGGAACTGTTTTGCCATTTAAAACTTTAGAACAAGCGAAGACATTTCAGAACTTAAACAAGTAAAATTTGGGTTTTTTTTTTTTTTTTTTTAAATTGAAATTAATTAATTTTTTATTTTAGGCTAAATGAGAAAATGAGTTTGCATTCCACAATGGATTCCAGTGGATTTCAAAATGAAAATAAAAAATTGGAAAAAGTGAAAAGAATATTAAATGGTGGCAAAGTTAAAATTCTGTTACAAGATGCTTTTGTAAGAGTATTGAACAACACTGACGTGCAGAATGGTAAATTGTATTTAAATTTATTTTGATAAAATTCTTAAATTTTTTTCTATCAATTAGTTGCTGCAGAGATTTCCAATATGCAAATGACATTAAAAAACAATAATTTCGACCTTTTACCCAAAGATGTTTATAAAGTGCAGTTGTGGCCGATTATGGATCAGTTTAGTGTCATGAATGAAATGGAACTTGTGCAACGGTTGTTTAGTACGACTGATGTGTCAAATACTACTGACTTAGAAGCTTTTGCTGTTCATTTGATGCAAACGACTGCTTTGCCTAGTCACTTAGCAGCTTACGTGTTGCTATGTTCTGTGCTAAAGGAGGTAAATAAATTATTTTTAATTTATTGAAACATGTTTGATTTTAATCTATGTTTTTGATTTTTTTAAATTTCTTTATTAGAATCAGCCATTGACTTGTCATCTGTATAGAATATTATTGGAATTTTACAATCGCCTGGAACACAGCTCTGCAACTTATAAACCTGATTCGTTGTTACAGTTGAATCCCGAGAGGAATCCAGTTGAAGATGAGCGTGCAAGAATCACTTTCCATATACAAGTAACATCAATCTTAATAATTACTGAATATTTTATTTATTTATTGTCAATTTTTATTTTTAGGGTTCAAATGCAGTAACTTGTGCATTACAAAGTCATGCCGCAGCGCACTTATTAATGACCAATTGTAGCCAGGATTCAAACGACACTGAAGTTTCAAGCTTTTCTTTTGGTCTTCAGTTGGGTACGAGCCACGAGAAATGTGATCAACTCGCTACTTTAACTGATCTGTTGTGGAAACATGCTCCTCTTTTATCATCGAGTTCATTTGATACAAAAATGAACGATTATAAACTTTTACTTATTGTTATACGCCGTACACTGACAGCAATGTACAACCAAATAGATATTAATATCGCTACAACTACTACATCTCTGGAACAACTCTGTGATGAAGTGAAAAATAATCTAGAAAAAGATTTGCGTGGATTTATAGACGCTCTTCAAGTTGTAGTCACGAATATTAAAGAAAGTAAACAAGAAATCGAACATGAGGACATGAAAAACATAGGCAAGGCTTGGGTGTTGATTGGAATCATTCAAGTTCGGGTTTTATCAGCCATTGGATTGGTTGATGTTGTAGAAAAACAGTCAACGTTATTGATGTATTCAGAAGAAGAGGTAAAAGTGTCAAGCAATTATGTCAAGCAATTACGGCAGTTTTAATGAGAAATTTTTATTTTCATTTAGTTATTGGAGACCAAAAGAGAACTTGCAGTTTTTGATTGGATGAAAAATGTTGAAACCGGATGCAGGCTTAGTGATTATCCTTCCAGTTTAATTCATCCTCATGTGGTCAGGAAGATTGGGACATCTAACGATTTGGAAAGTGAAATTTGTGAATTGAAGAAAGATGTTGCCATCAGACCAAAACAGTCACAGGTAGAGCAATAAAATAAAATAAACTTAATTTTGTGGATTACATTTTAACTTCCGTTTATTAACTTGCGTTTTTTCTTTTTTTTTCTTTTTTTTTTCCAGTTTCAAAATCTAAAACGAGAATTAGATCATTTTACAAGTACCATAGTTTCAAATAAAAGAATAGATGAATTTTTGCAAGAGCTCGTCGACACTTCGAAAGATCCAAAAGTCATTATAAGCAAGCAGAAAATATGGAAAAATTCTATCTTGAAATTTATAGCGACAATGAAAGAGACTTATTCTATGTATTGTGATTTATGGAGTCCTGTTGTTGTTGCACTTTATCAGACAATACACGGAATGGATGCTTTAATCCAAACGTATCTGAAAGAACATTTCGGTTATAATTCAAAAGTAAGTGTTATTGTCTTCGACTTTTTAGGTTTGAATTTAAATTAATTAATGGGAAATTATTTTCCAGGGTACATTGTTCAATGCCTTGCGAGGTTTGGCAAGTTTTCCATGGATTAACAGTGAAATTAAGTCGACGATGCAACTTGTTGAAGAAATACTAATTCCGAATTTAAGAATCGAAGGACACCTTAAACTGAAATGTGCTAATGAAAATATTCTCACCAAATTATCTTTGTTTCTTGATAAGAAGGAAATAGCTAAATTTGTCAACAGGTTGTATTTTATTTTATTTTTTTTAATGTTAAGGTCAATTTTAAATTGTTTTTTTCTTTTTTTTTCTTTATTCAGCCTATTGAGAAGTTGTTTGCACGAAATTTATAACGTCATAGTTACAAATAGGGAGTTGAACACTGAAAGCACGACTATTTTACACGGTCTACTCAAGGAGTTTGTTGTTCATTGGCAGCAGAAGGAAGACGAAAAGAGGAAACAAGAAATTGAAAAAGAATCGCTTTATCAGTATCGCACTCAAACTCATTGCGAGGAGCCAAACGAGAGCGAACAGGACGAGATTGAAAGAAAAAAGTTATTCCCAAATTACGAAAGGGTACACATTTATATTTGTGTGATTGGTCCTGATTGATTTAAAATAATATCTACTTTTATTATTCTAGGAATTTAGCGATTTAAATCCAGAGCCTTCCTTAGAGAAAGTTGAAGATGATCCGGTTATTGAAAACGAGTCGACAGACTTAGGTTCATTGAACGACAATACTATTTTTACCATTTGTGACGTTCACGAAAAAATTGTTACTAATTTCACACAATCACGTTGGTTTATTGGGAGAAAATCACAGGATTTAAATCAGGATTACATCACACCATTTCTAAGTCGTTACAAAGTTGCTTTGAATTTAATCAAACATTCTGCTGGCGTTATCGGTTTGTTTACGTTTATTTAACTATTTCGTGTTATTAATTTAATTAACTTGATTAGATGCGACGATGGACAATGAATTATTGGGTGGTCATTTAATCGCAAGTGCAGTTTTGCAAGAAGCAATGTTGCAACAATCTGCTCAGGTAAATAATTTGAAAATAGCACCTAATAAATAAAAAATAATTTATTTTATTTTTTAGAAATTAATCTCGAAAAACCAAGCTCCTTATGACATTTATCGTGATTCAAACATAGCAGAAGTTGCTCAGTGTAGACCAATTCTCGAAAAATTAGATTCTAGAATCGGAGAGCTATTGGAAGAGTGGAATGATCATCCAACATTGCTACAGGTATACTTTTATTTAAAATTTTTGTTGTTGTTGATTTAATTAATTTTTTTTCTTTTAGATACGGGAAATTATTAAACGCATTCTTAGTTTCTCGGTGAACTGTTCTCTAATGAAATATGTTACTGGATTAGAGTTATTACTTACTAAATCTCAGGTAATTCGATTAAAAATAGTTAATTTTATATTTGTATGTTTATTTTTTGTGATTTGTTTCTTAGGAATGGGAAGCAAATGCTCATAAAGGAGTTTCTTTAATGACACAATTGGAATGTGTTACGCAACAAATAATTTCGTGGAGAAAAATGGAATTGAAGTATGAATTAACTAAGTTAATTTCTTAGTAAATATATTGCTAATTTCATTTTTTTTTTTAGATGTTGGGCAAACTGCTTAGACACAGTTGCTCACAAACACAAATTAGCTGCAAGAAAATACTGGCTGCACATCTACGTTTTGATTGAAACTTATTTGACTGGAACCGAAAGTGAAAAGGATAGTTTAACCTTAAACGAGATTGTTCAATCGTTGCAACAGTTGTTGGAGAAGTCGACGTTGGGTGAATACCCGAGCCGATTAAATATCGTTTTGAGTTTTCATTGCCATTTGATTCAGTTGGAGAGAACTGAAAAGCAACGTAAGATTCGTGTTAGGTCTTTACTCGTCTAAGTGTTTACTCATTTGTTGTGCTTTTGTAGAGGAATTGCTAAATGTATTTTGGAATATTTATAAATATTATGTGCAATTTGAACCAACCGTGAATGAAAAAATTGCAATTTTACGAAAACCAATCGAGAAGGAAGTTAAGGTAATTTTTTTTAAATTTAAGCTTTGAGATCTTTCAGTTTTATTATAATTAATATTTTAATTTTAATAGAATTTTGTAAAAATTGCGCGCTGGAACGACATAAATTTCTGGGCTGTGAAAGAGTCCGTAGCAAAATCGCATCAAACTCTTCATAAGCAGATGAAGCAATTTGAGGTACAGATATGAATAAATTAGGTTTTTTCATCTTTTTAATTATATTAATATATTTACAGAAAATACTAAGGGAACCTGTACGATTAGCCATGACCAATCCGAACGACAAAAGTGATCAATGTGAAAATCAAAAACTCGACATTGTAGCAAAACATTTTATTGTGCCATCGGCAATAATGGTTTGTATTGCATATTTTTAATGGAATTTGGAAATGTTAATTTTTATACTTTTTTAGGAATCGTTGACGCTTTCCAATGATAACATCAGCAGTGTTTCTCTATTGAATAAACATAAACCCACGACTTTGTTTGATAATATGAGAAAAATCTCGAGAAATTTCATCAAAACTTCGCCATACGTTGAACTAATAACAGATTTGGAGGAGTTTACAACCGATTTAATACATTCCGCTCACGACTTGCAAAATTTAGAAATAAATCAGGTACATATTTTGTAATTTTTCTAATTAATTAATTTTTTTTTAAAAATAACTTTTTGTTAATTTTTAGAGCCTCACTAAAGAGAAACAGATTTCAGAAGCAAAAAGTATCAATCTTCGCAAACGGAAAGCACTGTCAGATTTGTTTAAAGCTCTAACTGAACTTGGTGAGATTGTTATTATTAACTTGGCCTTTGAGTTCAAATAATATTTTTATATTTTAATTTTAAGGACTTTCCTATAGAAAAGGATTGATGATGTGGAAGGAAAATAATGCGACAGAATTTGTTCTTCTTCCTCCAGTCGACATTAATGTGTCTGCGCAAATAGTCAAAAGCAAATTTAATCGACCAGATATCGACGAATCTTTGTGTCAAGTTTGGAATGGATGTGCGAAATACTTCTACCGATCTGTAGCAAGATTGGCATTATTGCGCACAGCTTCTGAAAAACCTCATCGAGATCTCGGTACCGCTAATTTGGATCGGATATTTGGATTTCCATCGCAGCTTATGCATCTTGCGCAGAAACAACATGTGCAAATTTCAGAGTTGGATGACAGCGTAGTAAAAATGAAAACAACTTTAGAGCACGTTTTTAGAATAATATCTGAACAATCGTTTACATCAGAGTGTCAAATTTTTGTAAGTTTTTTAACATATGGTGCATTTCTTAGAGTAGATGTCACAGTGTCTATTTAGTAATACTTTATACTGAAAGCCTGGCTACCTTTAATCGAAGAAATGTAGAAATTTTTATTTATAAAATAATTTATTCCATTTTTTAATTTTATTTACAGAAAGATACCAAAGAATTTGCATCAACCGGCATTCAATGCATGGAACAATTCAAGCTTCTTTTGATGAGTTGTCCTACAACGAATAGTTGCGACTTTGACTTGCACTTAAGTTTACCGTATGAAATTCCAAGTGGTTTCGTCATGTCTAAAGAAAGCGTAACTTGGTCCAATGCCATTCAGCTAGTTGACACTTGCTTGATTGAATTTAAACAGTTACGTGATCTACTGGTGGCAAGGAACATAGTTACCGGTCAATCGATAGAAGAACTGAAAAATATTTATGGAAGATTACCCAAGTGCGCGAGTGATTTGGATCAACTTATTATATTGTTTGAGCAATCGCACGAGCAAAGGAGAAACGCCTTTGACAAATCACTTAATTTTGTTCAAGAAAATCTCCAGTCATTGATGAGGAAATTCAACGAATATTTCGACAGCAAGGAAGATCAAATAGAGATGAGATCGGATAACAAAACAGTGGAGAATTTTCAAACACGCACAGACAATTTAGTTTCAAAAATATTGATAGCGATTCAAAATATCTCAAAAGATATCACGAGAGATGAAAACAACGCAACTGAAACGACTAAACCAAATAATGACTTTTACTTAAGAGATTCGCTAATCAAAGGCATTAAAGGAAAGGTGGAGAAAATGAATATTAAAGTGATTTTGGAATTAATAATTGAAGTTGTCAATTTGGCCGAAGAAGCAGTAAATTCTTCAATCATCAGGTAATTTAAAAAAAAAAAACTTTTATTATATTATATAATTTTTAATTATTATTTTTTTAGGATACTGAAGTCAGTCTTTCCAATCTTAATGCAATATTGCAACTTGGTGCAATTTCTGTTCGTTGAAGCAGTTAGTGTTCAGCGAGGCATTTGTAAATTAAATTCAATTTTGTTGGGAATTTTCGCCGAATTAGTTCAAAAGGTAAATTAATTTTTCTTTTATTGATGACGAATTTAATTATAAAATTAATTTCTTTTTCAGGGTTTTTGCGTGCCACAAGAATACGAAAAGGATGTTTCTGCTGGAACAGGTGCAACTGATTTTAAAGAAATAACGGGAGGCGGGATCGGTGAAGGTGAAGGGATTAAGGATGTGAGTGACCGTCTCGAAAGCGAAGATCAGTTAGAAGATGCTTTTCAAGAAGGGAAAGAAAAAGAAAAAGAAGATCAAAACAAAAAACCGGACATGAAGGTAATTATGATTATTTTTGTTCTTGGCATAAATTTTAGAATTATATTTGCGTCTTAGGAAGAAGAAAACGGAATCGATATGTCCGAAGATTTTGATGGGAAAATGCACGATCTGGACAAAGATGACGAGGAAAATGAAGAATCTGGAGAAGAAAGTGAAGATGAAGAGGAATTAGATAAGCAAATGGGAGACTTGGGCGATGATGATGCTGATAAATTAGATGAAAAGGTGAGAAAGTGAATTGGTAAAGTTAAAATGACGTTTTTAATTTCTATAATAATTACATTAGATGTGGGGCTCGGATGACGAAGACGACGACGATAGTGATGAAGACGAAAAGGAGGAAAAGGAAGATGAAATCGGGCCTGGTGCAGGGAAAAGTGAAAGCAGATTAGTTGCTAAAGATGACAATAAAGTAAACCTTAAGGATTTTCTAGATTTTATGAATTTTATGAATTAATATTTTTTTTATTGTAGAGCAAGGAAGCAAATGATAAGGATGAAGACGAAACTTTGGACGATGCTATGGATGAAAATGATGAAAGTGATGAAATTCGTCCTTACGATGATAGACCGTGTGAAGACGAAAAGAATACGCAGGAACCTAAAGGTGATGAGAATAAAATTGATCTCGAACCAATGGAAATGCCTGAAGATTTGAAGTTGGATGAGAACGAAGGTGATGGAGAAGATGACGGGGATGATGGTGATGAGGATGAGGGAATGGACAAAGATGGCGAGAAAACTGAAAATGAGGAAAATGATGAAATGAAAGGAGGAGATAGCGAAAATGAAGAAATGAAGGGAGAAGATAAGGAAAATGAGGAAATGGAAGACGGGAAAAATGAGATAGCGGAGGAATTAATGGATGTTGACAAAGAAACTGAAGAAAATGAGGAAAAATTGAACGAAGAAGTGGAAGGACAAAACAAGGAAGAGGAACAGAATAAAGAGGAGAGTGGAGAGAATCCTGCAGAAGAGGATATTGAAAGAAAAAAGTTTTCTGATGCTAAAACTGCGGAAGACGAAAAAGCCGAAGCTGCAGATGATGCGTCGAAAAACGCATCGGCTGATAAGACAGAGAAAGTTCAAGCCAGTGAAAGCTCGCACGACAATGAAAGCAAAGAGAACAATTTAGATGAATTAGATGCAGAGCAAAACGCTCATGGAATAATGGAATCTGACGTCGAGTCAGGAAAACGTGGGAAAGTAAAACCGCAACCAGAGGTGACTGTGAAAGGAACCGAGAAATCGGAACAATACAACAGAAAAGCTGCCAATCAGAAAAGGACGTTGGGTGACGTGAAGGAGAAAACGCACAAGCGATTAAAGACTTTGGATTTGAATAACGACGACGACAGTGGCGTGAATCCTGAAGAGATGGAAACAGCCGAGAATAATCAGCAGTTATACGAACACGTTGAAAACGCATCGTCAAAAGACTTGCAAACTAGGGACAACGCAACTTTAGAACAAGCGAAAAATCAAGTCGTGCCAGACGAAAAAGCCGAGAACGAACCTCTAGATGAAGATGACGAAGTTTTGATGATGAGCGAAGACGAGGAAGAAGAAATCAAGGAAGTTAGGAAAAAATTCGAAAGTAAGACGTTGAAAAGTAGAAATGGGAACGCACAATCCGACGACGAGGAAAAAATCCCCGGTGATGAAGCCGTGTTGAACGAAAACGACGAAATTGTTCCGACGAATATTGTTCTGCGAGGACCTTCGACCACATTTCACACAAATATCGAAGTCATTGATGACAAAATGGAAACCGATTTGGATGTGGAACAAATGCGAAATGAATTGGAAGAACATTTAGCTCATTGGGACCAAATTAGGTGCAACGACACGGCAGAAGCGTTGAGTATTTGGCATCAGTTTGAAATGATCACACTGCCATTGGCTCAAGAATTGTGTGAACAGTTGCGCTTAGTTTTGGAACCATCGTTGGCTGCAAAATTAAAGGGAGATTACCGAACTGGAAAGAGACTAAATATGAGAAAAGTAATTCGTTAATTTTAATCTTAAATTCAAATTTTAATTAATTTTTGTTTCTTGTAACAGATCATTCCATACATCGCTAGTCAATTTCGAAAAGATAAAATTTGGTTACGGAGAACGCAACCAAACAAACGCCAGTATCAAATTATGTTGGCCGTGGACGATTCTTCGAGTATGGCAGACAATCACGTGAAAGAGTTGGCATTCGAGTCGTTGGCTGTCATCAGCAAAGCTTTGACGCTTCTCGAAGCTGGTCAGCTCTCGATCGCAAGTTTTGGCAAGAATTTTTCACTTCTCCATCCGTTTCATCAAACATTCAATGACGTCAGTGGTGCGCAAACGTTGAAAATGTTTTCTTTTCAACAGAAGAAAACTTTAGTAGCCAAGATGCTGAATAGTGCTACCAATGTGATGGCTTCGTCTAGGATAACGAGTTTGATGTCGAATAAATTCATCGATACGGCGCAGTTGTTAGTTATTATATCTGATGGTCGTGGAATTTTTAGTGAAGGAACTGATGCTGTGAAAATGGCTATTCGACGCGCAAAGGAAGCGCACGTTTTTGTTATTTTTATTGTTTTGGATTTGGCTACTAACCAGGATTCCATTTTTGATATTAAAGTTCCGATATTTAAGGATGGATCGGTAATAATTGCAGATTTATTTATTTATTTAATGATTTTTATTTATTTGTTTATTATTTTTTTTAGGTACCTGAAATACGATCCTACATGGATGATTTTCCGTTTCCATTTTATGTTGTTTTGCAAGAGCTTACTTCTCTTCCATCTGTTCTTAGTGATGCTTTGAGGCAATGGTTTGAACTTGTAACGTCACTGGAATAGATAATTATTCATTAAAGGTCTGTTAATTATTTTATTTAAATAAAATATTGTTTCATGAAATTAAGGATGAAATTATTTTTACAAAAAAATGACATCGAAGGGTTTGAACTAATGCCTTGTAAAGGCTAATAGTAACCAAAAATATTAAATTAAAATGTCATATGGGCTCGATCTTGAGGAAGAATTGTTTTTAGAATATTTTCGTTTTTGCTTTGATCTCTTTCTGCCGGTGCCAGTAGACCAGTGGTTAGCACACTCACCTCTGGGCCCAAGGGTTCTAGGTTCAAATCCGGTTGAAGTCGGTGATTTTTCGTAATTTACTTAGAGTCTCTAAGTAAACTAAGATCATTTTTAAGACTTTCAAAATGGTTTTAAAGGCCTTTCAATTGCACAAAGTATTCAAACTGTATAATGTTAGTAACTTTTCCTTTAAATATATTGTCAATTTGTGGGAGCGATCTGTCTCGTTCGCAGCGGCTTTCCTTTTCCCATCGTTTTCGTTTCCTAGATGATCGACGATTCACGGTGAATGACGCCTTCTTTTTTTGTGGCTTCGGCTTCGACTACGTCGTGCGTTTCGATCTTTTTCTCTTTTCCATGATTTTGGCGCTGAAGCTTCTAATTCTGACATAGCTTCGGAAACAATTTTATTGTCTTCATCTGACACGACCCACAAATAATTATGTCAATAACTTTGAAATTTAAAAATAACCGATAGATCTATCTTAACGCTTGAATCATAAGGCGTCGCTAAATTCACGTCACTGTTTGGTTTATCAAACGATATTTTATCTCGAACCGATGAAGAAGGTTTTCATGGAATGTGTAATCTTTGGTGTAATATTCATGTGTAATGTGTAATATTCAAAGTATGACGTCATAACATCCAACAACAACAGGGTTGTAATAACTTGGAATCTTATATTAAACCACCTTTTATTTTTCTTTTATACATTTCATACTTTCCATTATTTTGTTTTGCTGTTTTATTCAATTACATGTTTATTGTAAGAGTAATCTGTATCCGGAACCTCTATCTTTATCTGAGGTTTTTTTTTTTTTTTTTTTTTTTACGCTTTTTTAACATGTATGTTTTGTTCTGCAAAATTTTAATTTTGACTTTGATCTGCA
>JAQIXT010000039.1:0-105898 GCA_034700445.1 Stenotaenia linearis | reverse complement strand
CCTTCCACCACTCTTCTCCTTTGCTGCATTTTTAATGCTTTAATAAAATTGACCACATGACCAGCAGCAAGACTAGACCGTTTTCAGTTTGGCCAAACTTTTTCGCAAAAATGGTCAATTTATTTTATAATAAATTTAGAAATTGCGTAAACTCGCTAATTTCGTGGATCGCCTTTCGTTTGGTCGTGGAAAGGGTTATTAAAAAAATATCGCTCACATTTTCCCCTCTTATCAATACTTGAAAGCCGGCCATAACTGATCTTTTCATCACGTCACGTGGGCATTTATAAATAATAGTAAAATCAAATATTCGTGCCAATTAAACTTGGAACACCCTCGACACCAAATCTCACGGAAAACGACCTGTCATAATACACTTATGTCACCTAACAAATTATAAATGCTCGTTACAAATTGGCCTTTTTGACATGCGTCAACACACAAAATGGCCGCACACAAATTCAAACCGCATAAACTTTACATCAATAAATAAATAAATGAGCGAACTAAATAAATAAATCAATCTCTGAAAGCTTTCTCCCTCTATTTTTCCGTGTTTATCGGCATAAACACCCACATTTCACACATACACGACCGACCGAACAATTTTTTTTAATAAATGATCGAGAAAAACCAGAGAAAAGGCGTCGATTCTATTTTTAACGCATTTAAACCGATAAGTTTTTCCAGCACTTTTTATTCGCCAATCTCCTCCCATTCGCAGTGCACGTTCCCTTTCCGTGAATCCGCGCTAAGGACCCGTCAATTTTCCATTCGTGAAGTCCCGTCGCGTGCTGTCGTTATGCGCGTGCGTGCGGACTCAATGGATACAAGGAATAAATTGATTGCATAAAAGATGAAGACGGAGAGAGATAGACCAGGACAAAAGGTATAATTTTCACACACCTGTCGCATTCACACGAACCCACGCCATGACACCCACAATAACAACAATTCGCGTGAGTGAGACAAAGTGCCGATCCGACCGAATTGCCTCCGCCCCCGCACCCAGTATAATCGCTCGGGTACGAAGATTTGACAATCAAATCTGACTTATCGGGAAAAAAAAATAAAAAAATAAATTTCTCTTTATGTCTCCCTGCATGTGTCACGTCCACTCGTTCTCCCTTACAAAACAAACACGGGTCGTTATCGCGTGTAATCCGCTCGATCCCGTTAATCCGCGCGCGATTAACCCGAAATCCCGTCTTTTCTCAGCTGCTCTGATCAATAAAATGATATTTGCAACGCATTTTCCCACGGTTTGCGAGTGGAAAAAAGTAATTTTCTTGCCGGTTTATCATTTATTCAGCGGCCGATGCAATACGTCTTAAAATCACAAATCTCATCTCTCAAATCGAATAAGAATGGCAGAAGGAAGATTTGAGAAAACCGATAAGAAGATTTGATTACGTTAATACAAATTACAAAACACAGAAACAAGAAAATTGAAAACTTTTCCGTGTAAAACGATGAAAAATTGATGCGCAATTTCACTTGGATTGAACAAAAGTTGATTCATAAAGTATCGTTTTCCGCATTGTTTACACGGTAAAGCGATATTGTATAACAAAGGGCTGACGGGTGGTCGAAAAGCTGAATAATTAACGAGGGGCACAATTGATTTCTCTGCGTAATCAAACAACAGGAAGGAAAGGATTCGCGACCAAAACTTTGCCATTTTTATTTCGCGCTTTAACTTTTGTTTGTTTGTTTCCTCTCGCGAGTTTAACCGTCAGATTAGCGAAAGGGATCAATGAAATAAGAGTAAATCTCTCGAGTGGATTGTTTACTATTTAGAAAAGCTGGCAAAACTCACACAACAACAAACATCTCGAATCCAATTGAATCCGTTTTAAACTTCTTCCATATTTCATTCGCCCAATTAATTTAATATGAGCAATGGTCATTAAGCATTGATTGGCACCAAACACCAGATAATTAAATCGCCTCGTTAATTATTCATCGTTATCCAGCATTGTGACAATCCCATTTCACTCCTCCGAACGCCAAATCTGCTTCGGATTCCGCTTCGGACAATTTAAACGACTCTTCATAAAACGCTGCGATCAAATATTAAACGTTTCTTTTTTTCCTATCGTTTTATTCCGATACGATACATTCTTCTCAAGGCCGCAACCGTGGAGGGGAAAAAAAGATAATTTAGGGCTAATTTTTATTTAATAAGCTGTTGGCAAAAATCAACAACGGAAAACCATTCTTAGTGGCGGCAGTCATGACAAATTAATTCCTTCTTTTAAATCAATTTGTGAAAACAAAGGAGAACGTTTTCTCAGATTTACACCAAATCTCAGTATAAGCAAAAGTTGGTATTCACAAAAGAATTTCTACGAGGTTACTTAACGCATTTTCCTATAAAAACTATTTTTTCCCATAGAAAATTTCACTTACGCAAATATTTATGCAACAATTTTACTTACGATTTTGCGTATCAAATTCTACCACTGATTTCCAATTGAAATTTATAAGTTATGAGACATAAATTTTGTTCTCCGCAAACTCTAGCATTGAATACTTGAAATTTTCTAAGCGTTACTTTAAAAATTAACTATAAATTTATTTATTCACTACATATTACTCTATTAGCAATAAATATTTTAAAAACTCCTTATCTGGTTACATCTACCATTTCAATAATTATTTCTCTCAAGTCCCTTACTCATCACTTCCACCCAACACTTTAATGTCCACTCCTTATGACCCCATCCACAAAGAACTTATTTGTCCTTCTCTATTGCCAGAACAAAAGAAAAAAAAATTCCATTGACCAATGCATCAAAGAAAACCGGGCAATTGAAATTCAATGCAAACAACCATTGTCCATTAACCCTTTGATCCCCAGGAGACGTCCCTTCTTTAAACACTATCTTCAGCCATCTTGTTTTTTTACCAAGTCAAATATTTGTAACCTCCGATTGAATGTCTGACCAGACCTAATTTTGACAGAACAAACAGAAAACAGAAAGAAAGAAAAGCCTCGTTGTTACACACGAGCAGACATGCTGGAATACAACGAAGACGCCAATTCCCATTCCCACTAATGACTCGTGCGTGCTTGGAGGCCATACTCGCATGCACTGTTGCAAATGGCAGTGCGCATGCATTTCTCTTTGAATTTCGAGCCAACCATAACTCGTGCATTAGTGATGGATATTCCTTCTTAACCCTTTACAGCCACTTGCCATGCACGCGCGTATTGTTAGCGGCGCAATTTCAGACTTCACCACACCCAGCCGCTTTCATCCATTATTGATGGCGCGTTGCAAAGAGAGCGCCAAACGCAATTTTTTTGTTTAGTAGGCCTAACTTAAATGCGAGTCCATTTGCTAAATTTCCATTTTTTTCCTCCCGTCATTACGCAACATTGTTTAAACGCGGATCGTCGAGTCGTTTTCGCATCGAACAATCCGTCGGCCGCAAATTCGTGTCTCATTATTTCGCAAGTGTGACACATGACAATTTTACAAACTTATTCATTGTTGATAAGAGACAACACTTGGGGGCGTGCATATTCCATGACATTGTGGCAAAAGGGGGAGGGTGAAGGAGGGGTAAGCGAGAGAGAGAAAGGAAGGGGTGGGAGAAGTAAAGCGTCATCACCTTGGCAACTTACTGTCTATTACTTTAATGCCTCACACCCCTAATACGAGTCGAGGAATAATTTAGAAACGGAAATAACAAGTTGCACGTCATTCTCGTGCAACCAAAGCGCACAACAATCTTGGACGACTTTTTACTCTTTTCGCATTGTTTCGACTGGAATAAAGTGACAAGTCGCTTCCGTCAAAGCCCAGAGGCGTGGGCGGGCGGAATAGTTCCGTTGCGCGTCCATCAATCATTCAGTTGGTCCCCAGCACGCGTCCGATCTCGAGCGACAGATCAAATAATCATGGCGTATGCGCCAGCGCCCCTTACTACACCGCCACCACCACTACCTCCATTCCCCTCCCTTTCTCATGGGCCACCAGGGCCATCTGGTCATCCAATCGATGAGCAGTTCCCCGGGCGGACGCCTGCAGCGCTTTCTCCTGAGAAGGAACTCGACCAGATTCATTATTCATCGAGGCAAGTTTTCCACCAATGGCAAAGTCAAACTGCCACGCTCGTGCACGACACACGCCCCCTATACGATTCCAACGAGTCTCCTAATTGTGACAATTTCATAAAAGATGACAATTGAATTGCAACGACATGGTTTTTTTTTAAAATCCGTTTATATTCTTTTCGGACAATGCCAATAACGCGGGGTACATACCGATGTATAACCTAACGAGTCCCTCCTTCCGTTTGTTTACCTCATTGCTATTAACCCTATGTGGCCACTAATTTTTCTTTTTAACGTTCAATAACGGATAACTCTTTTCTTACCTTAACAATCTTCGAATAGGTGATGGAAATTTGATCAAAACCCCTCTTGATTAACCCATTCTCTCACACACGAGTTTTATTTACCATTCGTCTGCAATAAACAGCTGCAAGCTGCCCATCAACTTGTAACGAGTTGAAACACGTGATCTAAACAACATAAAGGGCCCGGATCAAGTCAGATGAGGACCTTCTCTTTCATGAATATTTTACCACGTGCGTCCCTTCCCGCGTCCTTCTGAATCAACTCGAGGGGGGTGGGATGGGAGTCCATTAGAAAACGATTATTGGCACCACTCGGTCACGGGACGCTGGCGACGTGCGCGGCTGGGGGGCGGGTCCGCACTCCCCTCCATCTTCCCGACAGCCCTCTTCCGCCAAACCACCCGTGCACGATTAAAACGCTCCTAAAAACGGACCTAAAAACATTTGATGAGGGGTCCCGCTAAACAACCATTGTTATTAGCCTAACCTTTAAAATATATTCATTGTTATTACGCCTATTTGGCCTCCCCTTCCCGGTAGCCATGGTGATAATCTCGTGTGTAAAACACCAAGTGTTGACCAGCTGTTGGTGCAAAAACTGCGAGGGGATTTCGACGTTGTACGAATTTGATTAATTTTTTTAATCACGGTTTTGCGGTGTCGGTAATGGCAACTGGAAAAAAAAAATTAAAAAAAAATGGAAAAATCAAAACAGGAAGGAACTAGTGAACGTACCTTGCTTTTAGGAGATGCTATGCATGAGATGAGAGGATTGCATGGCGCGTGTCAGGCCGCATGTGCTCGAGAGAACATCAAATCGGGCGAGCGCGTAACCAGATATCCAGCAAAGTGTTTTTCGAGAACCACTTACATTACATCCCCAGCTCTTTAGCCTTTTGTAAATTGCCTGCCCCTTTTTTGCATAAGTATCCTCTCAAGATGTCAAACAAATGGGGTATCGCATCCATAAACTCCCGCCGAGGTTCACACAATCTGAAAAAAGGAAAAAAACAATAAAGAATCCGTCGTTCTTTAAAATATCAATTTTTTTCCGTCATTTTAATACCCGTGTTGTTAATTCGCGCAAACCTAATATATTTTTCACGACTCGCGTGGAAAAATGCGGCGTTTGATGTCAAGAAAACATCATTTACATAAGACGTGAAACTTGTAATACCTCGAGAAGCAGTTTACAGGCCAGAAAGATGTAAATACTTCGCTATGACCACCTTTTCATCCATGTTTAATTCACCACATCAAACGGAAGTGAGCCACGCTTTTCGTCGCGTCTTGACCCTCTAGTGGTAAGTTTTGTCTCCTAAAGAGTAGTTAAACGTTGTTTAATTAATCAGATCAAAACCAAAATCACTTCCTCTTCTCGCTTCGCTTTGAAGTGTATAAAGCTTTTTCTCCTCGCTTTCATCTTTCGACATCTTTTGGGAACAACTTTTCCATAAGATCATTTCTTTTATCTTTTACCTTCTCAAATATTGAATAATAATAAACCTGCAAATAAAGAAGAAGAAAAAACTTTTTCTTGTTTATCTTTGCATTGAGGGGAAAATAACAAATTATAAATGACACCACTTGAATTATATAAACATGTGGAATTCATCCTCGGATGAAAATTGTGAAATGAAAAAATTCGAACGTAAAATAAAAATGTACATATACGCATTTCATAAAGATCATTAAAATATTATGATCTCGTTTTTTTCAAATTCACCATACCATCTTTTTTTAACTTGCTCCTGCTTTTTTTCTAATATAGATATTTTTTTTTCACGTGATCGTTAATAATGCAATCTCTAAACTCAATATTAAGCCTAACGTACGCGGTTGTATAACTGCTGTCATAAAATTACAATTCGCCGTCATTAATGAGGTATAATACTTAGTAACGTGCTCATGATAAGTGTTTCGAAAGTAAAGCTTCTCTCGTGCCCCAAACCGACATCGAGGCGACATTTTTATTCTCTCGGCTCTCGCGTGGCACGACGAGAAAAGTCGAAACCGAAATTTTACAAAATGGCGCTTATTTCGTTAAAAATTTCATTAAAAATTTTGAAAATAAACTGGAAATAATTAAATCGCTCATTTTTCTTTCGAATTATTTTTTTTTATGAGTAGTTTTCAAACTTTGTATATCAATAATCTTTGTAAATTGAAAAGAGTAAATATTTGAGCTTTCAAATTGTTTATCAGCTGAAATATCTGTGCGAAACTACCTCGCACAATAATACGGAAAAGTTGACACAGGCCATTGGATTAGATATACAACTGCATTAGGATTCAACACAGACTCGCATGAATTAGAAATGAACACCATAAACTAGGCCTATCTCTTCCATATTTGCCAAGTCAGAACTCAACTGGCATGAATTATACAGAATGCTCACAGCTTAACCTTTAAAACTGGACATAATGTACCAGACGTAGCATCGAAATCACTGCAGCAGCAATAATAGCCTGGGGATAAAATCACTTCAAATCGAATTATACCTAAATGTGAACATGAGATGAGCATCACATGGAACATAATTGCATATCACATATGCCGAATCCCCAGACACATGTAGCTATGGGGGAAGTGTTTAGGCTTAAACTAATCTCAACAACTGATCTTATCATTCTGATAGGGAGAAGAATTGAAAGGGAAATTCGAGATCCGATTGATCCGGACCTTATCTGTGTTGTTCTGCAGAGAAAATTTGTTTTAATTTTTCACGGGACACAGATTTCTCATTTATAATTTATAAACTACATGTTAATTACACAATACTCACGTGTCAATATTTGAAAATCTATAAATTACTTTGTTTTCTGTTGAATTTTATGCACTCGGTACAATCTAAGTAGTTTAAATGATGAATGGGAGGATAAAACTTCCATTAAAATGCAAAACAGTGTGAAATTTAAAACACTTTGTGAAAAGCTTGAATAATTGACTGGCTTTTAAATGAAAAGATTTTTGATTTTATATTTTCACCGATTCCCTCACAACACGTGAAACTCGTCCAATATTTGCTCAACTAAAAACTATTTCGAGCCACTCACAGCTCAACTTGAAATAACTGGAAAAATCAAGAAAGTGTGAAAAATATCAAATCAAAACTCTTTAATAAATCTTAATCAATTATTAAAGCTTCTCACAAAGTGTTTCAAATTCAGAGTTTTGCATTTTAATGTAACTTTTATCTTTCCATTTATCATTTAACATATAATCAATTGCATAAAATCTCAATATTCGTGTCAACAACTTGATCAGCTTTACAAAACAACTTTAGACGAATAAAACTCTTTGATGCAATTAAATGTCGTTCGCCTGCTTTGTTTATACGCCCTTATCCGAATTGCACAATCAGAAATGTAGTAACATGCAGCGAAACTGCACTTTAAAACTTTTTCCACTCGCTTTTCTCTTTAAACGCCTAAACTTACTCAACAACGTACCCACGAGACTGTCGCCTGTCCTCCTACATGTACGAAAAGGACGTGCAGAGGAAGGGGAGGAAGGTGGGAGTCTGACGAGGGAATTTGGCGCCACGCGCACGCGTCCCTGTCGTCTTCCTAATTGATCTTCATGGTTTATTAACCAGGACGAAGTGCAGGACTATTGACGAGACGCCATTGCTACCTGAGATAGGGGAAAGTGAAGGGAAGGGATGCGAAACTGAAATGCACGGTCCATTTACTTGACTTCGGCAAAAGGATTGACGGGTAATTTAATGACACACTTTGCCTCGTCTTTTTTTTTGTTTTGTTTGTAGTATTTTTCCATTCCAGTTGCTTTGATGCTAACCAGTTTTAAAGTAAAGCGCGTGCAATGCGAATTTGAAGCTTGTTTAGCTTTGAAAGATCGTTGACAGTGCATTTTTATTGTATAAAATGCTTTTCGACTCCATTTTTCTTTCTTCTTAACGAGAAAAGGCAGTTTGCATTTGTTCCTCGTAACCCTAGTTTATACTTTTTTTTCTCTCTTTTAATCTTCTCTCGCTCCCAGCCTCAGAATGAGAATTATAAGAGGGGAAAAAAAGAGTGTAAATTTACCATTACTCGCCGAGATGTTAAAAATCAAAGATTTAGAGATTACTCAAAGATTTATACATTTTTACCACGCACAATTAAAGATGTATCATTTATTTGCAACCTCTATTTCAACACCAATTATACATTATCTATATTTAAAATTAAAACAAATTAATGTGTTTTCACGGTTTTTCATTCATTTTTCAATTTTTTTCTTTTCGAATCAACAACTGAGAACGATTCATAAACAAATTATTGTTTACTGTTTACTGTTTACAAAATGCAAAAGCATCTGGATAAATTATCTGTTTAACTGTCGCGACAACGAATTTCGGGTCTTATTCTTTCCTGCATCGCGTGATCTACTCACTAAGCATGCGCATTCGCACAACCCGCCTCTAAAATTTTAATCCCTCGCCTCGCATTCGTCTTATAATTTCACATGACAATTGCAAACGTCCGGACGAACATGAATTATTCAAGCATACGCAAACTCCACTAAAACAAATTAAAAAAAATATATAAAAAAGAAAAAATATATATCTAAATTATCCCTCCCACATCTAAATCCCTACCATTTTCGAAATTAAATGTCAATAATGTACTTAATACCTATAATTATAGCAGCGGGCACAAAGTAGCATTGTATAAATAAGGTTTAATTTGTTGTAATTATCCTACCTTATGTTCTTTCCCATCTGGATACATAATTACATCGGCGTATTACCTACGTAGTTGGCTCGTTATTTGTAAAGAAAAAAAAAATCAAAGGACGGTCTGAAAAATAAATAAATGGATGAATAAATAAAATGTATTTATTCTTTTAAATTGCGCGTCGATTATTTTAAACAAATTGATTGTTTTGTGTGAAAATTCAAGATGGCTGACCTCTGATGACATGAGAAATATTTCTTCATTTATTTTGCATGGAGGCACGAGTTGAGGGGAGAAAACTAGGCGGAACCCGTGCGGGTCAACACCTGCCCTGTAATTTGGTGAAGAGTTAAAAATGAACACCTCTCGTTACAACGTCCATGGAGTTGACGAACGCGCGATTCGTTACAAAGGAGGTTGTACCTCAGCTGGAATAATTTGAGGACTTTTCATATAAATCAGCTGACACACACCCACTCGCACTTTATTCGATTACCTTCCCATTTTTCTATTGTTTGCTTTGTAATTTGATATAAACACGAGTTGCACTTAATCAAAAAAAAAGTTTTCGCTTCTGAGGCAGTAAAGAGATTGCAGACTGACTTTAATTTCGATCCGGAAACGATGCCAATTTCGTATGGAACGATCATCTCACACTTTGACAGAATAAGAAATGGTAAGTTTTCTGCCCCATCCGCCAACTTTTACGATTTTCGCATTAAACTTGAATGAAGTGACTTTGATCAAGTGCAACTGCTCATTCTCTCACTAGGGAGCACTAACTAAGGAGTTTGTGGTTTCTCCCTATCTATTTATTATAAATGGATAACCCTTGCATGACCAGAAACATTTTTATTTATTTTTTCGAGTCAATAAATTTAATCCATTAATGTAATTATTGAGATTAAATAAAATATCAAATAACAAACTCTGCCAATTCAACCCGCTCTAATAATAGCAATAAAACAACTTTTTTCTTCTTTTCTTATTATAAAAAATTCTATTATCCAATTTTTTTTATCTATAATTTAACGATATTGAATTGCGACTTCAACCTGACTTATAAATTTTCAATTGCCAGCTCAAATGTCTTGACACATGTCAAAAATAAAGTCACAGCTTTCTTTATTTTTCCTTAAATGTCCCGCGAAAACTATAATCTTAATGTTTTTTTTCTCTCTCACTCACAGGACGGGTGCGGATTACAAATTGACATCAACTTTTCCATTTCTGTCAACTTCTTCCATGCACGCGCTCGTATAACCCAATCGCGTCATTCAAGACAAAACTAACGAAACTCTTCAGAAAAAAATTTTTTTTTCTCGCGATGTGCAGTCTGATTGGCTCGAGAAAACTTACAGGATGATACGATTGGAAATGCAAAGGTTGCTATTAAGCAGCAATCAGAATTATTGAAAAAGCAACCGCAGTTCATGTCGCATTAATCATTTAAATTTGCAATATTTTTAAACTTGTGCAAGCAAAAAACACCAAATACAAAATTAAATTAAAGCCATAAAAAATTCAAACAAAATAAAGCCTCGGGATATGACACGAACTCCATTAAATATGCATATGTCAACTAATTTCCATTGCATTGTTTGACTAACTTTTATTGTTTTCAGCTTGTTTACATATTTTTAGCAATAATTTTCCAGATTTGCTTTTCTACTTCAAGCGAAATTACAGTTGTGAGGGTTCGCATTTTATTTCAAATAAAGGGCACGTTTATGAAAATTAAAAACAAATGTTTGTATAAACTTAGCAGACGACTGCGCAAACTTTTAATCTCCTTACTTTACGTCATTTAAAAGCAAAAGTGACCGATCGACCACTTTCAACGACCGATCAAGATGGCCGCCTAGGGAACTGAGATTATATTCGAACCACGACATAACGTGTTTACCGATTAGCGATGATGAGCTTGAGCAGAAACTATAAAACTGCGTGGCAAAAAATCAAGAGTAACTGGTTCATATTTGCACTTATACTTTGCTTATTTCTGGCCAAAATTCGCCCAGATATTGGAGAAAAAGGAGGTGACGCGTCGTATTTGTAAATATCAATAAGCAAACGACTATAGATTTCATTTGCTTTCAGGTATATTAAAACCAGAAATAACAGTTAAATATTTTGTAGTGTCAATTATATTTTTCCTTAGTGGCTTGTCTCTCAAAACAGAGGTAATGAATTATAAACTATTAATGAATAAACAATTTCAAAACAAATAATGCGCATCTTTTTCTTTTCATTCGATTTCAAACGTCTCATTTTAATACAACTCCTGCAGGATTTAATAACAGCGGTCACACAAATCCGTCTACATATTTTCATCCAAGGATTCTCGCTAATAATCATTCCAATCTGCATTTATGTGATAACTGGAATTTTAAATGCGATCTCTATTGACGAATGGCTTTTGAAAGGGTAAGAAAATAAAAAGAGAAAATAGTAATGTTCTGAAAAAAACTTACCTTCGCATTGGTTGAATTATCTAATTAAAATCTTCTTATCTGGGATTGGATAATTATTTTTTAAAATTGATTTTTTTTTAAATTTTTTTTTTCTCTACCCCTCTTCAGTTTGATGTCAGTAAGCTGCCTTCCTCCTCCAGTATCTTCGGCTGTCATTCTCACTAAAACTGTCGGAGGCAACGAGGTTAAAGAGACAATTAGGAAATAGATTTGAGGAGGGCATTTCTTTCGTAATTGAATCAAAGTGGCAAGAAAGTGGCATTTGCAAATGGCTGCTGCTGCTGCCAAGTGGCATTTAATTAGAAATGCTTTAATTCCTGCATGGGGATTTTTCTTTTTGAGGGTGGGAGGGAAAACTTTAATGAAAAATGTAAAAAGAACTTTTTTTTTCTTTCTTCCTCTCTTGTTAACAGGCAGTTGCAGTGTTTAATTCGGTAGTTGGAAGCTTTTTGGTAATGAATTCTGCTTAAAAATTTATAAGATTTGAAAATAAAATTGTTTAAATTATATATTTCAGGGTTTAATCGTAACCCCGATCTCCCTTCTATACGGTGTAAGTATTATAATATAATTTTCAAATTACTGTTATATAAATTGATGCATTTTTCAGTTGGGTATAAGCAGTGTAATTCCCATATCCTCGACTATTGCTCAGTTGACCATTACCGTGACATTACCTTTCATTTTGGGCCAAATAACTCATTTGTACATGAAAAAGTCTCCAACCAGGAGCCAAGTTGCTTTTAATAATTTAAACAGGTGTGTCAGCTTGCATATTTTTTTATAACTGCATGTTGTAACTTCTCACTTGCAAAAAATCCAATCTAATTTTTTTGTTTTTTTTTTGTTTTGCGTGTTGTTGCAGTTGTTTACTCTTGTTCATCATATATACAACTTTCTGTGAAAGTTTTTCACAAAGTGGATTCACTATAGAAAGAAGCACATTGATTTTCATCATTTTTATAGGTATAAATAAAATAAGTACAAAAATAGAAATATTTCAGTAAACAAATAAGAATTTAACATTTTTTCTCATTTACAGTTATATTCATCCAAGTGTTGCTCATGTCTTGTGTTTTCTGGCTGTGTAATCATCCGTCCATTTCCTTCGCACCAAAAAATACGGTTGCAGCAATTTTTTCTTCAACTCATAAATCATTAACGCTCGGTACGTGAGTATGAAATTATAAAATTATAAATTAATAATCTTATTAATCATTAAAATCAATACTTGCGTGTTAATTCTAAATAGGAATTCCAATGATGAGGTTAATGTTTAGCGACTTACCTCATTTGTCAACCCTTTCAATCCCACTTTTGATTTACCACCCAATGCAGATATTCCTTGGAGGGATATTAGTAACGACATTAAGAAATTGGATGTTAGAAAAAGAAAGCAGGTAATTTATAACTTCAAAAGCTAGAAATCTTATTTAAAGATGTTTAGGAATGTAATAAAACATTTTACTTGCCGATTTGATCAGAAATTTCATCTTCGTTTTTCATCTATTTCCAGACTTCAAAGGAAGAGATTATCATCGGTGTAAACTTCTAAAATCACAATAATTTATAAGTTAATAAAATGTTAATTAAATACAAATAATGTATTTACCATTTTTCAAAACGATGATTTGAAAAATCTTCGAAATAAACTTCACAACTTCTTCACAAATAAATTGTAAACAAAACAGTATGATTTTGGCAACTCTTTTGCAAAACTTTTTTTTTTTTAAATATTTTTTTCCTGCAAGTTTATTTTAATGAAAAATTCTTTTAACGTTTTCTTTTTCATCTCCTTAAAATGCTTATTCAAATTTTTTAAAATTATTTTCTTGTACTTTCGATTTTTTTTTTTTCGTTTTGATATTTTCTTTCTTTTCGTTTTTTTTTCTCATATTTTTTTTGTTGTATTTTTTCTTTTTTTTTTTTTTTGCTCGGGATTTTTTCCTACTAACCATGAGTTACTTACAGAATAGATTCATTTTGTAATGCGTACAAAAATTACACAAAGTAACATTACTTTGAACAACCCCAGGAGAGAAAACATTGAAAAAAAATTTCAAATTGTACAATTACGGTTTTCCTTACTTAAAAAAAAAATAAAAACAAAAAATGCAGTATTACATTAACCAAAAAAAATGAAATAAAATAAACTAAAGATCAAAATGAAATAGGCCTATTTGTCATCATTAGACTAGGATTCATTCTTTTGTACAAATTCAACATTACATCCTATGGCCTAATAACGGAAACAAATTTTCAAATCAGTTACAAAAGTTTGTGAACTGATGTTTCAAACGCTCTGCTCCACCCACTTCCAATTACTTTGTATAAAATGTTAACAATTCGCCAATTATGAATGAAAAGAAAAATAAATCACATATTTATGCACAATGGCAAAAATAAAAGAAAATAAAATACATATAATAAATGTAAAAAGTGGTTTGGAGACAAAGAAAAACACGGAACAAAATATTTGCGATAAAAATAATTAAATAACGTTATCATCGTTTCCACGATCGGGCTTCAGAATCCTCTTCTTCCTCGTCGTCAACGAGCAGTAACTCGACGTTTTCCATATCATCTCCAAGCTGTAAACAAAAAAATCAAATTGTTAGAACGATCATACGAACCAAAAATCATTTACAACAAACCTCTTCATCGCCTACCAGCACGTCACTTTCTACATCAACGCCTTCTGTCTCATTTGATGAGCTGTCTTTGTACCATGACACAGCCAGGGATTTTTCACGAAATTTTGGTCCAAGCAACATCGCTTGTAAAAACTATAACACCACGTCGGTTAAAACTATTTAAAACAACAAATAAAAACTCAAATTTACCAATTCTGCTTCTTTACGCGTTTGAAACGTCAGAACAGTAAAGCTATTTCCTTCGTCGTGATCAATTCCTTCGATTTCACCAAATTGCTGATTCAGAAAAAAAAGAACAAAGAAGAAAAATCATTAAAATGTAATTAATCTATCATTTCTAATATCGTACAGCTAAGTGTAACATCGCTTCGTCTCGTTCGTTCTCGTCCAATCCCACTATCATCAATTTCCGCGGTCTTCGATCAATGCTGACACTAGCAGATCTCGGTCCACGTCCACGGAAAATCCCTCTAAGACTTCCGCGGATTCCTCTTCCTCTTCCTCGGCCGCCGCGGCCTCGTCCGGGATCCAAGAGACCAAGAGCTCGAGCCTGAAAGAATTAAATTAAAAAATTTGTAAAACTCCAAGCACTATTGACAAATACAGCACCGTGAATATTACTTCTTGTCTCAATTCTGCAACCTTCTTCTTCAGCTCGGTGGTATCGGCGCCTTGATGTTGCTTATTGTACATATCCATTTCGATGTCAAGTATTTGCTTCTGTGCCTCTACTTTTGTCTTTGGATGATTTAGCGTCGTCGTTTGGGTAGGCATCAAGTCTTTTTTGAAATTATCAATGCATTCCTGAATTGATTTTATGGTCTAAAAATAAATTTCAAAACATAAATACACATCTTTAATTACATTCATAAATAATTTTACCAGTTTTAATTTCTCTCTCTCCGCAGGCATCAAATTTTTCTTTTCTAATCGTTCGATGAGCACCTACAAAATAAAAAAACCAAAAAATTAATTCATTAATACTCTTTTCCTTCATTTAAGTCATCGTACCTTTTGATCTTGAATATATTTCTTTAGTAACTCCTGTTTTCTCTTCTGAATATCAGCGTTAATTTTGAAATACTCCTTTCTTTGTTCTTCTTGTTTCTTTTTGACTATTTCTTGCTGTGACATGATGTGACTCGTCTTCGACGCTAAAGGGTTGACGTTGCTTTTTCTTAAAGCCGCAGGATTAAAAACAGTTTTTGACAAATTTCCAGTCGTGGATAATACGACGCTCGTCTTTAAAGAAAAAAAATTAAGTTACTATATTTTATTTTTCATTTATTTCGTGATTACCTTCTCCGAATCTTCGTTGGTCGGTAAACCCGTTTGCGATAAAATTGGCTTAGATTCCTTGTTATTTTCACCTTCAGCTCCAGCAATAGGCACTCCCAGTCTGTCTTTAACGGAGAGTTTCTTGTTTCCGAATGGAGGAACTGGTGCGATTGGATTTGGTATTTCATATTTAGAGTTCTAAACATTTAAATAATAAATTACTTAACAGTCATGAATATTTTTCAAATTTTTCTTACCTCTGCATTATCTTTATTATGCCAGAAAACTTTAATGAACCGGTTGTTTAATACAGCTTCTGTACAACGATAAGCAGCATTTGCTTCGGCGTGTGACGAAAACGAGATGAGAGCTGCTTCTGGATTTCCTTCATAACACACCTGATAGAATAACGAACATTAGCAATTGTAATTTATTTTTATTTTTTTAAAAAGAGCAAACTAACCTGTAAGTTGACAATGCGACCAAATTTGGCAAAATGATTATTCAATTGCGTGATGCTGTTCAAACCGCGCGGTATTTTCTTCAATTCCAACGTCGCGTTTTCCAAGTTATTCTTCCTCGGACCTAACCGGTTGAAATCAAAAGGACGGCGTTTATTTCCCACATCAATGTGCGTGTTATTGTTGGTGGAATCGTGGGCTGGATTCATATTCTCAAAGCCATCTTTCATAGAACCGTCGTGCATTCGCTTCTGAGGAATCATCACCATTCGCCCTTTTGATGGATCTAAAAACCGAAAAATTTAATCAAAATCCCTCGATTTCCTCTATTTCCACTCCAAAATACCAATATCGTCGTTCTGCTGCGTCGCGTTGTCCACGGTCGGAACCGAGATCAACTCCCTCGCCATCTGTTGAGGAAAAATAGGAGGCGGGCGAAGCCCGATTCCACGTGGCATGCTGGGCCGAGGATTCCAATAACCGGAACGAATGCGTGGTGGTCTGTCGAGCGAAGGAGCTTCGGGATTGTACGGTTCCGGCAGATAAGATTCGTTAAAATATGGTGCCCCATCAGGACGAACCCGGCCTTGAGTATCTGGAGATGTGACTACAGATTGATAACAACGATCAAATTTCGAAAGAGAAAAATAACCCGTAACAAACCTTTGATGCCTGGAGGATGAGGTGGAGGTGGTAAAGGCGGCCTCGGAAGTGGCGGGTGCCCCATGATCGGGGGTATCGGTGCTGGAGGCACAACTGGACCTGAATAATTTCAAAAGAAACAATGCAATAAATGTCAAACAAGACTTTTCGCAACTGAAACGAAAAAATGGAATTAAAGACTTAAAAATCCCCTTACGCAGTCCCTGATTATTAGGTGGTGGCGGAAACCCAATCATACCGGGTAAATCTTCAACAACCACCGGATCAGTTCCATGGTCGTATTGACACAGATCGCCTCGCATGCAGTAACCCATTTCTAATTTTTAAAAAATCAAATTAAAATCACGCAGAAGACAAACAGAAAACAGACTTACCATCGAAATCTCGGCACCGCCTCGACGATTTCCCACCCCTGCTGTAATTTGTGAACATCGCTTGAGACTCCGCACCCACGGTACCAGGCACAGGCGGCAAAGAAGCGGCCGAATTGGCCGGCGCTGCATTCGTTTGCGCCGTCGACGAATATCGATAATCTTTATCTCCGTGTTCGGTCTTGACAGGGCTCTGTACTTTATGGTTCGAGTCGCGAACATCGCTCCGTTGCCGGTCCCTCGACCTCGATCGAGATCGTGTACGACTTCTCGGTGTGCGAGAACGACTCCTCGTTCGATCTCGTTCGCGGTTCCTTTCCGACTCCCTTTCGCGGTCTCGACTGCGATCTCTTTCTCTCAGTCTGTCGTGTCGATAATCATTGTACCGATCGTATCGTCTCGAAATCATCGGGCGCCGGTCTCGCTTTATCTCGTCGCCATATCGACGAGGACGCCGTTCGTCCCTATCCCTAATTTTACGAATAATTATTAATTTATAGTCAGTTTTATCTTTCGGTGTTACGTACCTGCTCCTACTTCTTGACCTATTTCTACTACGACTTCTAGTTGACCTACTTCGACTACGGCTGCGGCTTCTTGCAAGCGGAGACGGTTTTCGAGCGCCTCGTTTTTCCCGTTCATCAGTATCGTGGAGCTAAAGAATAAAATTTTAATAAAGAAATAAGTGAATGAATTTTAATTAAATGAATTTTACCGTTTCGGGACGAGTAATCCGCCTAGAATCGCGAGTATCTTTCACATTTGTACTCGTTACTAATCCAACGGTTACTGATGTAGACGGGGAATTTGTAGAAACAACAGTGTTAGTTGTGTTTATGTCTGAAGGTAAAGTCGAGATCTGAGATGGAGCAGCTGGTGGTGGTGGAACTGGTGTTTGCGTTTCATTTTTCTTCAAGTATGATTTTGAATCTAAAGTTTTGAATAAAAGTTCGACAAACGGTTTGGTTTCTGAAAAAAATTAAAAATTAATTTGTGAGATGAGATATTTTCATATTAAAATTTCATACCTTGCTGTAAAAATACATCTAGTTGATCGATACAGGTTTCTTTTAAATCAGGAAGAGGTTTATCTTTTTTGACTAACGCAATGACATATTTAGCCAAAGCATTTGGATCGGCTTCGCATCTGAAATAAATAATTTGTATTAAGTCATTTATCGAACGAAATTTTATGAAATTAAAATAAAATAAACACAGTTTAGCGAATTTTTCCCCAAAACAATCAAAAATTGAGTTGAAATAGAAATAGACCATCAACTTTAATTTCTTTGCCGCGTTCTTAATTTGTTGTTACCGTATATTTTTATAACTAATGTTTATAAAGACGAATCTAGATTTCGAAAAAGTCAGTAAAAATATACGATATCCTTTATGAAAAATTTATATTTGGTTTAGGTACACGAGTTATGGATAAGGTCACTTTTCATAAACGTGATTCTTTGAAATAGGGTTAAAACTAAATTCAAAACTGGTTTTGCGTTAAGCGCCACATGTAATTCTTTCTTCCCAACCATCTTATTCGACTTTTGAAGGTATATTCCCACTTAAATTACAACAGTTTTAGCATTTCTGCTACTACTTATCATTGTTTATATCGTAACAAAAACTAACTTTGGTTCTAAAATTGTCGTCAGCCAAGCCTTCAACGCTTCGGGATTTTCTATTAACATGTTCGCCGAAAATCTCAACCGACCGTCTTATTTCACCTGTAAATAACGAAATGAATGTTAATCAAAATGTCACTTATAAATACTATAGGCCTACACGCTAAGCCTAAGCACCGATTCCAAATGGATTCGCAGATCTAACATTTATTTAGTACTTACGCTCATAAATTGTATTTCCAATATTCACTGATGATTAGCTAAGTACAATTTACACTTCTATACTGGGAATTATTCGACTAAAAAATAGAAATTTCTCTCTTGAAATTCGTAGCAAGTCGCGTACCCCTGGCCAGCGTTGTGTCGCTGAAGTCAATCGGAATTAGACACAGGCAGGATTAATATTCTTTATCTACACCTTATCAAATATATATGAAAAATAATATTTGCATTTTATTTTCAACTACGTAAATTAAAATTAGTAGAAAAGTGTGTTTTATTTTTAAAATTTAATTACGTAATACGTCGTGATAAATGCATAGAAGTTTCGGTTTCGATTAGAGCTTCCAACTAATGTGACAGAATTTGGAATTAACGTTCTGCGTTTGGTTCCAACGAGCGAAATTTGGAATTGGAACTACGAAGAAGTCCAATAATTTTAATAATTTTAATTATTTACAAAGTTAATTGTCAGCCGTAGAAAAAACACTTTCGGAATAATATTCAAACAGATTGAAATTAGACAAAAATTTTATTTTTCAAAAAAATTAAAATATAATACAATACAGTTAAAATAGGTAAAAATTTCGCCACCACAAATTGACAAGTCAGAAATATAAAAATATTTTCTTGAACTGTGATCGTAACGAAAAAACCGCGTCATTTCTTACTTAGAGCATTCTTTTGGTATAAGATAAAAAGAAGTAAAAGTAACGAACAAAAAACTCAGTACGCAATTACAGTCAAAACGTTTTTACAAAACAGAAAATAAAAGTAAACATATCAAAATTTTTACAAAAATGTACAAATTTCAATTGAAGTATCATGACAATTACTTAGCAATTGAAATTTTATTCTGGATATAATCTATCTACAACACTATAAACAGGAGAGAAGTATTTTTTTAAATCTTTTGGTATTGTGTCTTTCTCCCCGAACGACCATTTTGTCTTTTTTGGATCAATGTAAAGTGCCGTTTTGTCACACCGACTGCAGATTAACTGTGAACCATCCGTGTATTCGATCGCGAATTTATCATCGTCTTTAGAGTTCTGTTTAGCCACCTAAATTTAAAATTTTAAAAAAAAAACATAAGAAATCAAATATTTCGATTTATCTTAACGTCTTACTTTATATGCACGTTTGACTTCCACTTGCGAGGCTGTAGTTTCTTTTTTCGTCTTCGGAATATCAGGAGTGACATTCCTCGACTGTGGATTTGAACCAATCGTAAAACCAGACAACTGCCGTAAGTTGGGACCTTCGGGACTCTGCTTTGTTTGTCCTTTTTCTGCATCAACGACTGGTTTGTGACCTATCGTCACGGGGAAATTGCCGTCTTTACGAATTTTTTGTTCAGCACTTATCGTCTCCTCTAACCGTAGGCAATGCTGATGGCACTGAATTGATAAAAATTTATATTATGTCATTTTTAAAAGTAATTTCTACGAAACTTACAAGATGGAAATGATCCCAACGTTTTTTGGTCGCAGCAGATAAATACTGAATACCGCCAACTGATTCAGGCGTGTACGAAAGTTCTTTTTCTGTGAATACTATGCCTCGTGATGTCTTTGAAATTTTTTCACCAGTGTAAAAGGTCACTTCAAAGTTCGAATTAGGCGAGTTTTCCATCAAATGACACTTTGCCTCATCGCTGAAGAAAGTTATCTTTGGACTCTTTTCCTTCACTACATTAATAAACCGTTGGGCATGCAAGTATTTAGTCAAATACTTAGCAGGAATATCTTTATAATCGTATTCGTGAGTCTTCTGTTTGCCGTTGTGGATAATACGAGCGGTCATCTAATATAAAGGATTAAAAAAAAATGAAAAATTAAACCTCATTCATGGAAATATTAAATAAAATTAACCTTTAGTCCATCGGAAGAAATTTTAAATTGATTTTCCAATACTTCGACACCTTTTCTCGTTTTCATTGTCTCTACACACACTTCACCAGACTGCAGAATACTAAACACTACATTTTTAACTGTATATTGCATTGGTTTTAATCTCGTCGTGTTCAGAGGCGATACAGCGTCAGTTCTTTGATTTTTACTCGGCTCAACTTTCTCCATTTCTTTCCTGCATCCACATGCATCGAAGTGCGAGCATTTATTGGCATCGTAGCAAGGTGATAGATGACTGCAACACGGCGACTTGTAGTTGTTTTTTGTTTTCTCACAACAGTTTCTGCATCCCGATCCATGAGAACAACAATGCGTGTTGTGGACATGTTCACAATGTGATTTTGAACAGGGACAAGCATTTTCATCGTTTATTTCTTGTTTGGATCTTGAAATTTGTTCCTGGCTGCACTTATTCAGATCAGTTTTAGACTTCAATAATTGCATTCCTCCAACTGACGACTGAGAATTACACCGTGGACGTTCGCAACCTTTGTTCGTTTCTTCCTGAAAGTCAGTCGAAATGATATAAATTAATTCGCAAGTCAAAAAAGGCGCAAATAAAACTCACTATCATTGGAAGACGGTTGGAGACCGGCCTGGAATTGCGAGATGAATTTGATGATGCTGTGTACATTCCGCTATCCGTTCTTCCGCTGAGCTCGCTGAGAATCTGAAACGGGAAAATTATTAAACTAAGTTGCGAATTAACATCAAACTAGTCTTACATTTGTTTCGATATTTCCAGCATTGTTTTTGGCCATGAAAGGATGATTCAATATATCACATAATTTAATTCTCTCGTTTGGATTTTTACACAGAAGACGCTTTACTAAATCTGTGGCTTCCATGGACAAATTGCTGGGAATGGCAAATTTGGCCGAAACGACTTTGTTTAATGTGTTTTTAACTCCATCACTATTGAAAGGTAAAGTTCCAGTCAACAGTGTAAAAAATACGCAACCTAAACTCCACACATCAGCACCTAATCCATGTGATGATCTTGCTGCAATTTCACTAAATTAAAAAAAATGCATAAAATTAAATATTAATGTTAAAAAAAAATAATTTCAGTTAATTTCTCACGGTGATATGTAATCAGGAGTCCCACACATTGTCAGATGCATTTCATCCGGTTGCGAAAGTTGAGTTGCTAATCCAAAGTCAGCAATTTTCTAAAATAAAACACAATAAATATACGTATTAACAAAAAAAAAAGTAAATAAAAAACTTACCACATCCATATCTTTGGTCAAAAGTAAGTTTTGCAACTTCAAATCCCTATGAATAATGTTATTTCTATGCAAATAAAGTAACCCTTCGACAATCTGTTGCATCATACGACGAGCTAGAAGTTAAAATTGATATTTGTAAACAAAAAAATACTTTTTGTAAAATTTTTTACCTTCTGGTTCACTGAATACAATCCCCTTAGATTTCATGTATTTTTGTATTTCTCCATTATGGCATAAATCCAAAATTAAATAAACGTAATCGGTGCCTTCAAAGTAATGACACAAATCCAAAATAGAAGGATGTTTCAAACGTGAATGGATCGTTATTTCTTGCTTTACTCTTCCCACGAGCGATTTAGTGCGTATTTGTCTTTTTTCGATCTTAAACAAAGCGTTTTTAATGTATCATAAAATTTAAAAAAGAACCTTAATGTAAAATCAACTTACCACTTTAATTGCAACTTCCAAATTTGTTGCGATCACTCTGCCGCGGTAAACAGAAGCAAAACCACCTTTACCTATCATGTTTCTGACTTCATAGTCCTATTCAATGGATACGCGTGTTAACAACGAAAAAATAAATTGCAGCGAATCTACTTACTTGTATATTAGAGCTGAAGTCACACATATTAAAGCTGATGTGTTAGATCACTCAAAAATTAACCAAAAGGTAAAATAATAAAACGGGAGGTACTACCCGCCATTTTTTCAATTTATTGACGGCACGCATCAGATTGGTTGAGATTGAATGACGTCATACAACCAAACTCAACGTTCATTCACGTTTAGCCACGCCGTTCCAACATACAACCACAACGTTCCAGCTTATTTAATTTAACGTTGCCAACAACTCGGTATAAAAAGATTTTTAAAAAAATAAAAAAAACGACAAAACTTGAGAATACATCAGCCAATTTATTTTCATATTGGAATGTACATTTTTAATTTTGATCCTTCCTGAGACGAACAATCAATAATCAATTTCTTTTAGTTTATCAGGTTAAAGGCGAGAACAAAGGCAAAGTGCAATATTTTCATGTGCTACATTAAACTTGTAATTTTTCATTCATTTTTTTGGGAATTTTTTTGTTAAAAAATGCTAAACCACTAAGTTGACATGAACAAATAATTAGTTATATAATCTTTCTCTTCCACTTGTTTACATACTGTTACCATAGCGAATGAAAACAACACAAGCAACTTTTGTGCTAATTCTCAAAAAAAAATTAATTTTTTTCTAGCTTTTTCCCTTAAACACTAACAAAAACAAACTATTTTTAAAAAAAGAAATAACAAAAATGGTCAAACGTCATGTCATTAATCAGTCCTACCCTCATTACAGGCATGGACGCATTACATTTACAAATTGAATCAGTCTAAATCCATTTTTTCTTTATCTTCTCCTGCCCTTTGTCTCTGCGGGCTGCCGGCAGCCTGCTGACCCTGCTGATCTTGCCGAGGCGTGTTGTCGGACCCCGTTGTGGTGGTGGGTGTCGCTTCTTTAGGTGGCTCTACTTTTGGTTTTGGTTTGTTTAGAATCGGAAAAACTACGGTATCGAGCATCTGTCGAATAAATAACACCGTAAATATAAATAAAATTAATTGCCGATCAACACGTACCTCTTTTTCCTTTCTAATTTGCGCTACTGTAACGGGGGGATTTTGAAAAGTAGTCAATCTCGCAATTGCCTGCAACTGACTATCGAGCCATTGCTGCTTCTCTGTAACCACTTTTTGCACTTTTTCCATTTCGGCTGGTAGGAGATGCGAATACCGTTCGTCCTTGTTCTGATACAAATCGAGCGCTTTTCTTGCCAATTGCAGACCGCCTGCCAACTCTTCCACCGCTCTGGGTCGTTCTTCGTGTTCCCTCTGTCTTTCTTTCACGGGTTCGCCATAACGCTGCAAGTAAAAATTAAAATGAGTTAACGGAACAGAACTTGTTTGGTGCAAATGATTACTTGTAACTGTGCAAGTTTATCTGAATAAACTTGTCTGTTTTGATCTTCGCCGTCATCGTATAACCAGTTTTCCATATCGCCGAGCATGCGCGAAAAAGCGTTACGGTCTTGTTCATTGATATAAGCAGCGAGATCTTCAGTCACTTTGGCTCGCATATCGTATATGTATTCTTCCAATGCGTTTTTAGCGTCAACGCGTTCCTTTTCCTGCCGATCGGCCATCACCATTTTGCACTGTTAAAAAAAAATAATTAAATGAAAAATGCATCACAGAATTCGTTATACGTCAACTTACTTCATCTTCAATGCACTTTTCCAATTCATTTCTACTCATTTGTGCAACTTTCATGTCTATCGGCAAGTCAATTTGCTTCGTCACCCTCTTCGGTTTTTTGTTTGCAGGTTCAGCTTTCTTGTCGCCGCCACTTGAGAAATCCGGTTTGCCCCCATCGTTTTCTTCATTTTCTCCTTTCTTCGGACTTTTGTTCATTCCGTCCAGAGAATTCTAGATTTTTGAAATAATTTCGATTTTAAAAAAATTTCTTTTTTTAAATTAAAAAACTCGTACTTCATCAGATTTAGAATCCATCGAATCTGGATTCGGTTTTTCATTTTCCGTGTCACCATTTCCCTTCTCGTTTTGATCGACTTCCATCGGCTCCTCGAGATCTCCTTCGTCAGAATCGCGTTTTTCCACCAAAGTTGCCGAACTCACGTTAAATATTCCATGAATATTAATGCGAACTTTGACCTTAACCTTTGAGCTTTCACCGTCCGCGTTAGGCACTACTTTCGACACATTGAAATATCCTATTTAAAAAAATCAAATTGAATTACACGCAACCAGAAAATTATTTCTCTATTCCTAACCAATAAATGGATCCGGGTATGGAACTTGTCCGCAATATCTCGCTTCTAAAGCGAAGTTTTCTTTCCGAAAGAAAGTCAACATTTTTGTAAAAGGTGCGGGATGATTCTGTGGGAAAACTTCCATTTCCCTAGAATTTATTTTGAAAAAATTAAATTTCTCTTTAAAAAAATATCAAATTTATTCCAAACTCACCCATCCTCCCCTTTGTCAGCCTTCCACAGCAGTTTGATGGGATATAGCTGCAGATCAGTTACGGAAAATTCCCTAACTTTGAAATTGGGTGACAACATGGCACACTGAAGTGCACAACCACGAGCTACAGCTTCGTCTTGATTCAGCGACGTGCAAGCCTCTTTGCCAAATATCTGTTGAACCAGTTGTTTTACAGACGGAATGCGAGTCGAACCACCAATAATTTCAACGGAATAAATATCATCTTGCTTCAATTCTGTTAAAAAAGAAAAAGATCCAAACTTCACTAATGTTCTATATAATTTCGAAAATTCACGACTTACTAGCTTCAAACAGAAGTCTCTTAAACAATGTTTCAATCCTCTCAAATAAATGTTGGCAAAGCGCTTCCATCTCTGCTCTGAAATTGGAAAATATAAAAAAATTTAAGAAAACAATTAATCAAAACGAAACTTAAAATTACCGTTTCATTTTCCCTGAAACGTCCTTCTCATCAATAAAGCACTCGATATTCAACGGCAGAATAGTCGAGTTAGCACTCATTTGCTTTTTCAACTTTTCAACTTCCTGTTCTAAACGAACAAACGCTCTTGGTTTCTTATCAGCCTCGACCTTATACTTGGACCGAAATTCGCTGTTGAAATGCATCGACACGATACGGTCAAACTCTCGTCCGCCGAGCAGCGGGTCCGAAACGCAAGCCAGCATCTTTAATTTGCCCTTATTAAAAGCAACTGCCGAAACTTGAATCGACGATTGGCCCATATCCACAAAAACAACCGTACGATGTTTCTCTTCAGGAGTTGGCAGATCCTGTTTGTAAATACCGTATGCCAAGGCAGCTAAACACGAAAAAGGTTAAACAAATGCCATAATTTTTTCGAAATCTAACACTTACATGCAGTTGTTTCGTTCATCAAACGTAGACAATTCAACCCAGCAACTTGTGAGGCATCCAAAAGAGCACGTCGTTCTGAATCGGTGAAAAACGACGGCACCTGATACGGAAAATTGATTAAATCGAGACTATAACACCAAAAAAAATTTAAATATTATCCATATTTGTAGGGATTTTTTCAAATTAGACATTAAACTGAATTTCTGTCTAATAGTCTATAAAATCTCCTTTAATTTCTGCATTTCCGAGATTTCCAAATATTATTGATAAAATATTTGGAAAGCAATGAATGCATCTTTACATATTACTTCATTTCTCATATACTCACCGATATAACGCAATCATTAACTTTAATTTTCAATGCTGTTTCGGCAGTTTCCTTTAATTTCGTAAACAACATCGCTGTGATCTGTTCGGGCGAAAAAATTCGGCTTTCTCCCAAGTACTGAACCTAATCAAGAGAAAAATTTCATTAAAATCCTTTTATTTACACAATTCTCTGACCAAGAACATAAGAAGTAATCAGTTATTTGTTCTGTCTCATTGCAACCAAAAACAAACTCGTCAGATGTTTTCCATCAATCAAATCAAGCAAGAGAACCTTGATCGATCCAATCAACTTCAAACACCCTTGCAAATTAATGCCGGCGAATTTGTTCTCGGAAGCTAGTAGAATGGATTTAGTTTACATCATTTATTTTACGATTATAACGCTTGCACATTGTTTTTTCCGTTAATAAATTCTCAGCTGTGCGTAAACATTTTATTCATTAGCGTACCGGAATGCCAATTAATCCTTCTTTCATTTCTTTCAGGTAGGATAGATATTTTAATTCATGTTGTACGAATGGATCCCTGTACTTCCGTCCTAATAATCTCTTGAATCCGAAGATTGTATTTTTCATGTTTGTCACCAACTGGTTCTTCGCCGCAACACCCAAGAATCGGTTTTTTTCTCCAAACGCGACGCATGACCTAAAAAATTACATCATTTTTTAAATTTGTAAATAAAAAAAAAGGTAATAATTCGCCTTTTGTACTTTAAAAACGAAAAAAATGTTTATAAATTTGCTCCCATACACCCACTTATTCCAATTATGGAAGAGATATTAGATCATCCTAGATACCTTGTAGGGAAAGTGATCTAGAATGCTGAATAATTTGTCAACTATAATTTATATTTAAAGTTGCGTTAATACATCAACTTAACATTCACTACTCAAAAAGATTTCATTCTGCGATATTCGCTTACAAATTACAAATTATGTAATTAAAACCCACGTGGACGACACCGAAATTTTTTTAAATTTTACTTTTATTAAGTTATTTAATCTAAGTTCGAATCGAGAAATGCATTAATAAAACATGCATCAAATACTATTTCATATTTATTCATCGATTCCATTATAAACTGAAATCCAATTTAGAAAGCGCTAGAAAATTCTAGAAATCACGTGGAAACAAAGAATCCTCATTTTACGCCACAGATCTCGTTCTTAAACCTTGAAACAGATGTTTTTATGTTATAATGACAAAATCAATATTTTCTTCAACGTCTGAATTGCAAAATTGAGTTTAGAATGTAGTAAAGTTTACTCACGGCGTCGCCCGTAAACTGTAATCGTTTGCAATAGTTTCTATTCCGCCGGCTCTTGCTACTGCTACATAACACGCTTCGTTACCGAAATCTATTCCGATTACCGACATGTTATTTACAGAGTCGTTGTTGGTTACTGAAGAGAAATAAAAGCCACTAAAATTGAGATATCGACTTTCGAACCGTCACAGCTCTGGACCGAAGTTACAAGTCGAACGAAGAAGAGAAATTTCCAGAGCGAATACACGCATTACCGGAAGTAGAGCTAAAGTCGGCGTGTAAATGGCTGAAATGTGATGTCATTCGCCATGCGTAATTGTTGCGCCAGCTGTTATCAGTTTTCAACATTTTTTATTGTTTGCCAATAAAGATAAAATTTTTTAAAAAATCTTTCAACCTTGTAGACAGACGCTGCTTCCTGAGCCAAAAAGTTCCTGAATTATTCAGTTTTTTAAATCATTTCAAATTTATTTTGTAATTTTATGAACCAGTGCTTGGCTTGGCTGCATAACACCGCCATTGCAAAGAAGTCAGCAATTGGGCCACTCTTTTCATTAGTTTTCCTCATAAGTTAACCTCTTCTTGATTAAATTTCTAGCCCAGTTTTTAGGCAATTCAGATTATATTAAATTATTACGAAATAAGCCTTTTCCACTTTACTCAGACTTTAAACTCGGGACATTGCTTCAGAGGTCAAATTAGTATCTCGTCCTTGTACCTCACAAGATGTGATGTACCGGTATAGTCTTTTTTTTGTGGTATTTCTCAAAATTCACTCTTGTAAACATTGTCGAACTTCATAGTATTGTTCTTCATATCAGAAACACATAATCACATATCTGTAGATTCGCTACTGAGTCATATCATTGCCGTTTTACCGTATTCACGTTAATTTATATCTTTGAACTTTTCACTGAACCTTATTAATTATTTTTTATTTTTCGCTTCCCCCACACTTCTGCTACCTTCCAAACATGGAATCTCGATCCATAACGGCATTTTAAAGCCAACTCCGGTTCTGCCGATCCAAGAATAACACACAAAACACCACACAGAAATTTCATCTTAATTACCATCCTTCAAATAATTACTATTAACGATTTACCGTTTTAAATTTGCCCCAAATCCTTAATTGGACAAACTATTTACCCAAGTCTTATATGTGGGCGTGAGGAACACACCCAACTTGACCTCTCCTATTTGGTCACCTCTGACCCAAGAAAAATTCTTTTTTTTAAATTATGGTTTAATAAATAAAAAAGCAAGTCACGCAAATTAAATGCTACTTGAGTATGGATAAATTTAATTCATTTATTCTACATTAAAAAAAAAAACATTAAATAACAATTATAGTTCCTTTTTGACTCCTATTGCTAAAATTATTATTTCTACTACACATATAATGATTAATTCCTCGCTTCAGTTGAATCACAACTCCGTCGAACGAAGCTGGAGCGTTATTAAGTACCGGATTAAGTTTTTCTTTGTGTGTAAACGCATACTTTTGTTCGCAAGTCAAATTCGACACACATCTGAAATATAAACAATAATTAAAATACTTTTAAAACCTCAAAATCGTTAAAACTCACCTATAATAACCAGCTGAAGCAAGATTAAGAGCTAAATCCAACGCCGACATGTTTGAATTACCAAAATGATTCCATTTTACTTCAACAATGTCCCAAAATTTACTTTGTTCGAAGGGAGTTGGGTAATTCTCGCCCAACGATTCCAAGAGCAGAAAATTACTTCTATCAGTACCTGAAAATATAAATTTAGATCACATCTTTACTCGGCGACTAATTTACTACCTGCTGTTCCTTCACCAGCTGCACCAGTATCCCCATCTCCTCCAGGCGCGTTGTTGTTATGAGTGTTTGACCCCGTCCACTGAATGTGGATCAAATCGGTGCTGGAAACTCGCAAAATTTTGGGCACGAAATCATATTCAACTGCAGGGTACACTTGAACTATATTTCCTCGCTTTCCTCTGACGTTTAAATTAAAAATTCGTTGATTGTATAAACTCTTCGGTCGAGGGAGAAGCCAAAATGAATGTGACCGGTCCTAAACCAACGGAATAAATAAATAGAATTTTTTTTTATATCAAAAACAATTTTTTTAAAGTTTTTTTTTTTCAAAATACCTGAAAAGTTCTACCAGTTTGTTGCGTGTTAATAGCCAATTGTAATGGCGTGGACCAAAGATTTACTATTGGATTTTTGTTTATTGGTGACCGTATACCTGCACTCCTAAAATCGATATAAAAATCAATATAATGTACACAAAGAAGCATGAAATAAAGCTTTGTTTACTTGTTTTCATTAGATCTCCAGTCTGTATTGATCGGATCGTAGTCAGTCGTTGAAATATTATATCTACCGTATATAGAAAATTAAGTATACAAAAATAAAAAATAATACAATCTCGAAGTCATTTCCGATTACCTGGCTCTCAAAACACATTTTTGTTTACGTCCTGATGGAAAATGAGGTAACTTCCATGTGTATTGAGGTGGCTCGCCTGTGGGGGTGTTGCCAAGGTGATTTGATCTTGAAAATAGAGTACTGCTGCAGTCGGGAACCGGTAACGGCACAAGACATTGTTGGGTTTTTCCATCTCCGTCGTAAGGTAGACCCCAAATGTAGTGTTGCACAGGACTTCCGGGAACAACTTGAGTTTCACAGCTGTTCTGATCCTTAAATTCTATTTGATAAAAATAAATTTAATATTTTTTTTTTTTTAATTTTTAAATTTTTACCTAATGCTTTTTCTAAGTAATTATTAAACGCAGTCCAAACTCCACCATTTGTTGCACAATCGTATTGATTATTCCATTTTGATCCCTCAAAACGATTACCAGCTAAAACACATTCGTGTCGCACACGAACATTAAAGCTTTCCCGTTGCAATATTCTAAATAAACAAACATAATAAGTTTACTTTTCGAGAAACACAAATAAATAACTAACTCGCATCGCCACGGCACATCAGTCAAAATGACGATATCTTTCCACGGATTCGGATGCCAATAGGGATAATAATCCCTTTCTTCTGCACATTCATACCCGTTACGATTACCGTTCGGATTCTGTCGAGTGACGGTGGCTGATTTTTTATTTTCATCGACATTAACATCAGCAATAAACAATCCTCGATTGCGGTCTCGTAGATAACATTTATTATAAAAATCCCAATTTTCGTGCAATCCTCTGTCGTCTTTAACGTCCCCAGCTTTCCTCGTGGACGTCTCAGCACCCGTTTCAACTTTCCCAGCTTGCGGTACGGTAAAATCCTGTGTCGCAGTCGACGTCCCATCTCGAATTTCATCCGCTTTATCTAATTAATCAAGCAAACGTGTGAACAAAACGGATCAATTCACTTATCATCAACAAGCACCTGTTAATTGTGTTTGATCTTGACACATATACTGAAGAACAACATTGCACACCAACTCCCCCTTGGATCCCCCACATCCATGTTGATTTGTCCACTCGACGGTCAACACAGTCTCGATCGACGGACTGCTTTGAAAATATTTCTAAAAATAAAAATGTATAACACATTAAATTAAAAATCGATCTAAAAATAATCAAATTTCACCATCTGATACTGTAATTCAGCGTTGCCAGCTGCAGGTTCACTTCCTGCATCACCCACATTATAACCACCCCTGTTGTTATTTTGCGAATCAAACAGACGATTATTTGTTGTCCGTGTCGCGGTTTTTTCATCCAGACGGTTATTCGAACCGCGAGGATTATGCAGATATATGTCAGCCGAAACCGAGGTACAAAACAAGAGCAAGGTCAATGGAAAATACATCCTGTCGACTAAAATGGAAAAATTAAAAGAAAAAATAAATTTAATAAGAAATAAGATATACGTACCTCAGGGAATGAATGAATGAGTGAAATTCATCCTTCTGATTATATCATGTTATCTTTGTATATATACTTTCTTGTTAAGACCAGTGAGTTGTGGTTCTACGAAAAGGGTGTTAAGCTATTATCGCTCATTAAAATAAAGCTTTGATAAGCAGTTAAGCCGAATATTTTGTGATGTAAATTAAACACGTGAAAGAAGTCAAGTGTAACGCTACACTGATGAATCATTACGTATACAGATGGTTTGCTAGGATTTCCAATCACCTGGTGTTTTATCACTTCCGTAAGTAGTATGAAGTAAATGAATTCTGGGAAATATTTACGTAATAGCAGTAGATAAAGTTTGAAAATCTTTTAATACATTAGATCTGGAAATTATTATTGTAAAAGTATAAATAGAAAATTTTGATAAATTTCTATGACAATAAAATTGAGTTCAAACCTTTGTTTATATTCCAGTCTCGTTAATTGTAATTATTGTTGTCATTATTTAATTATTATTATTATTATTATATAGGTTTACGTTATGGCCCAGCAAACGCAGCCGTTGGATTTTTATAACGATGAAGATGTGAGTTTATATTTTATTATAAATTTTCAATAAATTTTCAATAAATTTTCAATAAATTTTCACAATAAATTTCAGGTCGATCTTGAGTTTCTACACTCCAAGCCGACATCCTTTCTTATTATTGGAAAACCGTTTTCAGGCAAATCGAGCTTAGCGAAGAAATTAGCAAAGGATTGGGATTGTCCTTTCATTAATCGTATACTGCCCTATTTAACAATTATTCTTATTTCTTCCCCTATTAATATTTCCCCGCCAAAATCTAGCTGATGATTTGGTGGACGAAGCAATCGGAACTAAATCTGACATTGGTGAGCTCTGTTTAGAGTTTCTCAAGCAAGGACTCAAAATAGAACGAGATTTGATCTTTAGTTTGGTCAAAGAACGAATGAGTCGTCCTGATTTACTAAATTCAGGTAAAGAATATGACGAAAATTACCTTATACTCTCCAGTTTCTAATTAACTAGGATATGTTCTGGATGGATTTCCAACTCTGTCCGATCGTGGAATGCAAATCCCGGATCAATTGGTTCTCATGGACTCCTGGAATTTAAAACCAAATGTTTTAATACACATAAAAGTAAATTATTGAATTAAATTTGAAAAAATCAGTTTGCTAATTTCAAATCTCTCAGGTGAGCGATGCGGATGTAATAAAAAGGAAAAAAGGTTCGAAAGTGAATCCTCTCACAGGCACCGTGCACGTTAGAGAGGAAACGGAGGAGAATGGTGCACCTACAAGTGTAAAACATGAATATTAAAATTCAATATCGATTACTTCATTTAATAAGTTTGTATGTCTAGGAACCAGCTGAAACCGAGATACATGAAATCGCATCTCAAGAAGACATAGATTTACCACCATTTGACAGTTCTGAATTCGAAAAACTAAATCCGTTTCTTGTCGAGAATATGGTTTCGGTTTCGAATCAAGTCATGCGTCAATTTATCAAGGACTTGGATAGATACAATCGAAAATTCCCACTTCTGCAAAACTATATTGCCAACCGACCCAAAATCATCAATCTTGAAGTCGATGGAAACCTGCCGCCGAAGTCTCTTTTCAATGGACTAATGTCCACCCTCAACCTGATGCCGGTTCCTCGGCCCGTTCTTCCCATTTTGTTGTCTGAGAGTTCTGAATTCAGTGTTCAAGAGGATGCTTCCATAGATGAAATGATCTATGTGTTGAATAAAGTTAATATGGTTGCACCTCTCTTCAGATGGAAGTTGAGTAGATGGGGACAGTGTTGTCCTGTTGATTTGAAAAGTGGGAATATGGTTTTAGGGATGCTGGCAAATGCTGTGGTGTGAGTGAAGGAAATGAGTGAATTTCATTCCTTTTTGATTTTTTTTATAGTTACAGAGATAAGATTTATTTCATAGCAAATTATGCAAATTTAGAGAAGTTCTTGCAGAATCCCAGACCTTATCTTATACCACCAATGCCATTGCATCCTTGTAAATTTATCATTTTTGGACACATAAAAACTGGGAAAACAAGTTTGGCTTGGAAATTGTCTACAAAATTCAAAGGACGAGTATTTAACTATGATTATTAAAAGATTTAATATTAAAGTGGTTTGTGCACTAGGTTATTGATTTAGATAGAGTGATGCAAGTTTATACTAGAGAGGTTAGAGAACAGTATCTAGATGAGACTTGGAGAGAGAATTTAAATGAAATCATAGCTGAAATCCAGGTGTCTGTAGTGATAATTAAGTAAAACTGAATAACTAATATTTATTTCCTCCAAAGACTCGAGAAATACTCAACTATGCTGTTGAGGTCGAAGAGGCAAGAGCGAAAAGAATCCATGAATTAGCACTGGGAATAGCAACTAAGTTTCAAGAGTTAGTAGAGTGGATTCTGCTTAATTGAGCAATTGGTCTTTATTATGTAATACAGTCGGACCCACCAGTAGCGACCTCAGCTATAGCGTCAACCCGCTTATTGTCACGTTTGGTGCGGTCCGGCCAACACTTTGACGCTGTAAGTGGATTCGCTTGTAGCGTCAACCCGCTTATAGCGTCAACTTAAGCCCGGTCCCTTGATTGACGCTATAAGCGGGTCCGACTGTACTTGACAAAATTGGGGCAGCCACTTTTTGGGCCAAAGCATTCCAGTCCCAATGTGTCGCAATTAAGCGGAATCCACTGTAATACAACTCCAGAGCTCATTTAAGCCTAATAGGTCTTTGGAGTAATGTGCAAGGCTCAAATGTGCTTCTAGGAAAGATGTTATTTTTATTAAGAAAGATTGTTTTAAAGAGAAAAAGAAAGAGAAGCGACAGGAAAAGCAAGGACGCGAGCAAAATCCCGATATAGTAGAGATTATTCGGCAACATCCCAAAGTACTGGAAAATCTGCAGACGAATCGTCGGAATCAAAAACAACAGATGAAACTTCAGAATCAACCACCACAACTACTTTTGAAGAAAAGTATTTGCAGAGTTTAGAATTGGAATCGGTCCAGCGCCATGGTTAAATATAACTTTGGAAGAGAAAAACATACGTTGATAGAATTAAAATGTTTTTTTCCCTGTTTAGCTGATGCTGAAGAAATTCCAATGGAAATTCCACTTGTAGATGAAGATCATCCCGAAGTAGTCGCAATTATAAACACTATAATGGAAGTCGTAGAAGCAGAAGAGCTCCCTATTGAAAATGAAGCTTATGTCGATCAACTCATAAAAGAAATTGAAGTTCAAAGATTGATTATGAGCAACTACGGGCAGAACGAGATAAGGTGCAGTTTGACAGAGAAATTAAAAGAATAATGAAATTTGCCTATTTTAAAAATAGGGATGGCGGTTGGGTGATAGATAATTTTCCAGCTGACGAAAAACTATTTGAAACTGCAATTTCTATGGGAGTTGTACCAGTATGTGTGATCATATTGAAAGACCCCACAGAAGATTATAAAATAGTATCAAAGAGATTTGTGAAAACAAAATTCAGAAGACGAACCATAACTGAAGGTTAGTCTTATTAAAGTATCCAAAAAGTCTGGTCCCCCTCATCTCTGCAAGTAATATTTGAGAAAGACCAGACTTTTTGAACACCATGTGCAATACTTCAAGAGGAACTTGAAATTTATTATCAGAACCGTGGACTTCAGGTACTTCTACTGAGCAAGAATTCTGACATTGAAATGCTCTCTGAAAGATTCACATTTTATACCTGTTACTTACTTAAATCTGAATTTTATTTTATTCTTAAAGGACTTTCCCATCCTTCACCACCACTTGAAGTTCATGAACCATCAGAAGAGACATCTAGTGAAAGTGCTCCGGATTTTGACCGTCTAATGGAAGAGGAATTAAACGTACTCCAAAAACCAAAAAAAAAATCACTCTTCAGTAACATTTCTTTAACTTAGAAGGTTCCAACTGGAGGTGGAGGTGGAGGAGGAGGAGGTGGTGGAGAAGAATCGGTAACATCAAGTCAAGCATCAACAATTAAACTTGATGACGATCAAATTGAGGCAAAACCACAACTGACAGAATCAGAAATTGCACTCGTCAAACTCAAGGGAACTTTAAGTCAAATGGATACATTTTTTGATAATCTTTCAAATTATCTACCAGCTGATGGAACAGTAACAATTATACCTGTGCAAATTACCAATGAAAAAAACCTAATGTACACTGGTGATTCCTTTGGAACAACTCCAGAAGAATATGCCACAGCCCAAATGAGTAGGTTTAACAGCAGTCAACAGTTTCATACAATGTCTGACATACAATCTCAAGCTACTCGTTCTGAATTGATTGCTGTCCATGACATTGCTGCAACTGTGCCTAGGATCCACAAGTCACCAGATGACATAGCATTAGAAGTTGTCACTGTTTTGGAAGGTGATACAAGGGAGTCTAATTCTATTCCTTAGTACATAAAAATTTGCTTTGCAGCTGAGTTTTACTATAAAGGCAAAGTTGTGAATGATCTTGATAGGGAACAACATGATACAGATGCACAGCAAAATGTTGATGTTTTATTAGTACCAAAGGTATTAAACTAAGGTGACCATACGTCCCCGATTTCCAGGGACAGTCCCCGGAAACGGGCTTGTGTCCCCGGCAAAGCTTCGTTCCCAGTTTTTGATTTTGGAGCATTTTTTGGTTTTTTGTTTGGGGAATTTATATTTTACTCAGTTTTGTACTTCAACCTCAAACCCTGTCCCCGGATCGTCAAAAAAAATATGGTCACCTTATATTAAACATACTGTTGGTAATTTCCTGTGATGGATTTGCATTTCTTCAACCAGCCTGGAGAAACTCTAAGTTCAGCACTGTTACAGCAAGGAGATACAAGTTATTTCTGTCCAGTTGCTCTAAAAGAAGCTCAAGTTTTGTATCCAGGAAAACTTGAACTGGAGTTGAAGTTTAAAGATAAAACTTATTGGTTCTCTTCGGAGACTGCTATGGAAGCGTTCATAAAAAGACCATCTGATTACACAGCAGATAAAAAGACACTGAAGGTAATTAATAGAATTAATAGAATGGAACACAAGTTAAACTTATTATTTTAGCTTCCACCACCGAGATTTTGTGTCGTTGGTCCATTTGGTTCTCAAAGAACAGAATACGCTCGCCTTCTTGCTACAAGCTTAAATATTTTCCATATTAATTTTCGAGAACGACTTCAAGAACAGTTATTGCCTAAAATAGGTAGAAAACTTGGTTTTCCATACCAAATCGATCAGGAGCAAATGGACGAAGAAGATGAGATGTTGAGATTCGAAAGCAAACTCGGGTAAATTATGCTGTATAACAATGTTTAGGAATGTAATGGAATAAAATTTCTAGGAGTATAAGAACATCATTAGATTTAGAGTCAAAAGATTCACAAGTATCTGTAACTTGGTCAGACGTTGAGAATGCAGATGAAAAGAGCAAAAAATCCAAAAGATCTGTTCTAGAGGAAAGCACTGAAGAAAGCCAAGAAGCATTTGACGAAAGATCCTTTTTTACAGAGTTCTTTACGGATGAAGAAAGGAATTATAAGGACTATTTGCAGAATGGAACACCATTATATGAATCTAGTTTAGAGCGACTTTTATCACCGTTGTGGTATCAAGAACCATACTGGTGATTATGATAGATTTTAAGTTTTTCTTTCTTTGTCTTATAGTTGGTTTTGTATTTGCAGTTCTACTGGGTTCATACTAGATGGTTTTCCAACTAATACAGAGGAAACCGAATTCCTCTTGACGCATAGTCTTATGCCTGATGCTGTTATATTTTTGATAGTAAGAGATGTTGATATTGTTCAAAAGCTGCAAGATATCTGTATGAAACTATGGTATGAGAGAAAAGAAGCAAAGAGGATCAGAAAAGAAGAGGAAATGCAACTGGCCATAGAATTAAGGGTAAGAAAGCATCAAGATCAGTTGATTCTCTTTTTTTGGACAACTCTTGTCACATTACAGGAAAATGGAATAGCTAAAAGACGACAACAACTAGAGGAAGAAATTGCAAAAAGAAAAGCAGCAAGTGAAAAGACAGAATCCGAAGAACAGGAAGAAACAGAAAGTGAAATTGATGATCAAGCAACAGAAATTAACATTGATGAAATAATAGCTGAAGAATTTCCGGTATAAGAACATGAGTTCCGCAATTTATGAATATTGTTTATTTCCCTAATGGAAAGTTCCCAAACTCCAATGCAAATGAAATTTCCTTTTCGTAATATCACACATCAAGGAATAATGAAAATTATATCAAACTATTCTTAGGAAATTGAAGAAGTAGTAGAAGAAGAGGAAGAAACACCAAGAGCTGCCGAGGCGAGATACAATTCTCGTCTCTTGGGAATGTTACAGCTATATGAAGAGACTAACACCTCAATCAAAGACATGTTTCAAGAAGCCATGGTTCACTGCTCATACGTAGACAGCAGAAAAGAAGTTGATAAGGGAGCTAAGGAACTTAGAGTAGAGCTTTCTCCATTTATTGAACGAAGGGACAACTTATTCGAGAAAACTTTCCCTGTTAAAATTAGTTTGGCTGAAAAATTAATCCGAAGCGGTTACAAGACTCGATCCAAGTTTGGACATTGGTGTCCAACCAAAGTATAACTTCCAACCATACACATAACAGTAATATAAGAAAACCTTAACTAATTACAGCTGTATGAAGGCATAACCTTTCCAAATCTATATTCCAATGGAAGAGAACCATTAGGAGTTATTCACAGACACCACATTTATTATTTATCCTCTGAAAGTGCAAGGGAGAAATTTATGTTAGAACCAATGAAGTATGTCTGTCAACCATTGCCTCCACCAATTGCACCAATAAATGTTGCATTTATTGGGACCCCTTGCTCAGGAAAAACAACATGTAACTATCTACAACTGTTACAATATTAACTAATGATTTTTCAATTTCTTGTTTAGTAATCCAGAGATTTGTCAAAGAATATAATCTAATAAAAATAGGTGCAAAGCAAATACTTACATATCTCTTATCAAATTTATCAAATACTGCACTAAGTGATTACATGAAGGAATATTTACAAAAAGGAGATGATGTTCCAAATGAGATCATTGCTGCTGCTTTGGATGAAGTTTTGATGCATCCAGTTTGTCAACAACAAGGGTATTTATAACCATTGTATGGTATGTAATTGATTAACACAAATGTTAATACAGGGTTATATTAGATGGAATCCCAAATTCATTAGAATTGGCTGAATGTTTAACAGAAAGAAATATTATCCCATTTTGTATATTTGAACTCAAAATTCCTTTCGAGGAGGTGTTGAAGAGGGTTCACAGAATGGAATTAAAACAATCTAAACCGTATGTTACTTTATGGGGGGAAAATATTAAATCCAATCATTTCTTATTTCAAATAATTAGAACTTTGAAAACGCCAAGAGATGTATTAAAAGATCAATATCAGTCGTGTATTTACGAATTGGATCAAATGGAAGAATATTACGATCAGAAACACCACAACTACATCAGACTTGACGCTCAGAGATCGCAATGGTGGTTGTGGACTGAATCGTCGGCTAAGTTCTTGCAGAGTGCAAACAGTGTTCAAAATTACATCGTTTCTACCCAAAGAGGTAAGAAAACATTAAACTAAATTCATAAAACATTAATTTTTCGATATTAGGCGAAGCTGCGGAGTTGTACAACATGAATTTAACTCCTGACGAATTCAAAGCTGGACTGGGTATTTTTAGATGCTATTGTCCAGTTAGTTTAGCGATTGATGGAGAATTGATAGACTGTTCTCACATAAAAAATAACCAATTCGCCGCTGAATACCATGTAAATTCTACGACACTCAAACAACATACAAAAAAGTGTTATTTTTCATACCTTATTTAGGGCAAGTACTACGCAATGTGTAGCAAACAGCATCTGAATATGTTCTTAAGTAATCCTGATGTATTCCTACCACCACGAGCCATCCGTTTGCCACCAAAAGCAACCGACGCGCCGGAAAAGTTATCGCTGGAAAAATGTTTAAAATATTCAAAATCGCAAGTTGAATTTGGAGGATATTGTACAGTTACTTACCTTCAAGGCTTCAAAACGTAATTTTTAAATTATTAACTTCAATCTCGCTTTAAATTCCAAGTTTATTGTCAGATACGAAGCCCTTGTAAAAGGCAGTGTGAATTTTGGTGTGACATACATGTCGAAGGTTTACTATTTTTCATCTGAGGAGAAAAGAAAAGTTTTTATGAAGTAAAATTGAATGTGATAACTTTAAAAAATATTTTACAAAAAATGTTGATGTAGAAAACCAGATCATTTTGCTTTTTTGAAATTACCAACAAAAATACCATCGGATTTACCACCGTTGAATATAATGAATTTACCAACTCTGGGCTACTTGGAACAAAACGTAGCTGAAGCTGTATTTAAAGCATTGACAGCAGTTTCAATCAAAAAACCAAAATATCCATTTTTGGACGTTTCAAGATCAGCAGCATTGTTTCTTGCTTATCACTTGAAAGGTTTAATAGAATAGAACATTATTAAACACAAAATTTCATTTTTATTTCCATTTCAGCCCATAACCCCAAAAATTCATCTTACACCCAAAAGAAATACTTGGGTAAATTAAAAGAATTCGACCAGCACTGCCAAATGCTACAATACGTCGTGAAAAACATGACCCTACTCCCTTCGAAACCCGCAACGAGACCACTTGATTTTGATATCCAACTCCAAAATCTGTTCAAACTTCGACCAACACCTGAATGGCTTTACAAAAAGCCGCAAATGCCCAAACCAGGTGGCTTTTTCAATCCTTTGTAGTAATTGTTTGTATTTATCAATAAATCCATGGCAACTAAACAATGACACAAAATGCCTGCTCGCTTAACTAGACACAGAAGCAAGAAAAAAATCAGCAAACCGACATTAGTCATATTCTACTTGATTCTGTACTTCGATAAATTTCAAACAGCATTACTAAATTCATACATAGTTAGAAGAATAAGGAAATTCATCAACCGAATTAGGGACAACATACACTGGCATTTACAACATCCGGATATCTATTTTGAAGATAAATGGGAAACAAATGAATTCTATCCTTTCAAACAAGATAGATTCGACCAATTTACCATTAAAGTTCGAGATAGATGGTAAATTGATCCGTTTTTTTTTACTTTTTAGACCTAACAGTTATTATTTTCAAAGGTTTTATCCAGTTCTGGTTATTTTTCTGGTCGCAACTATTTTTGCAATCATCAGAGTTCATTCCACCAGACCTTTTAACGACATTTTAGTTCATTTGATAATGCTCGTAACTGGAATCGCTTCGCTAATATTATGGACGAAACAACTTTTGATAATTGATCAAGAAGCGTCAGAATATGTCATCATTTGGTATAATACGATTTTGTTTACAGAACGTATTCATAATATCTATTTAAGAATGCACGAAATCAGTAAATCGCCAGCTGATCCGTCGTACTACCAATTGGTGATCCAAGCGTAAGCTGCTCGATTCCAAGCTTCGTTTGCAAATATTCATTTTCTGTTAGGTCTAAATTGCCCGCAGTGTCTCTTACTCGCTTATCGACGGACGAGGAAAGAATACGACGAATCGGTCACATTTTATCCGAGAAAATTAACCTCAATTTCTTCGAATTCGAAGATCTCTCGCACAATCACATCATCAGGCACTGGCCAATTCTTCCACCCGACGATGAAACGAATATCTCTCCGCCACCTAGAACGGGTAATTTTTATAATTAAAATGAACAGTAATTCAGTTTTCAAATTGACTTACGTATGGTTACAAGTTAATTTGAGCGCCATTTAAAAATTTTTAAACCAGCACCATCTATCGCTTACTTAATAAAATTTTTTTTTTTTTTATAGATTTTTTTCAAATGAAATCCATGCGAGCTCTTTTTCACGCCGGATCTGGGTTAGCCATAAAGTCATTTTACGAGTTTGAGAAAATTCTTACTGGAGGAGGTCAACTGTCCAAAAAAGGAAGCGAACACATGTCGTATACATCAATCTCGACTGCAAAATCCTCGCTAAAAGAAATGTACATAAAATCATGGAAGATTAGTACTAATCTTCCATGATAAAATTCCCATAAAATTTCGAAAATCATTTTTAAAAAATCCCAAAAAAATTTAGTTCGAGCGAAAGAAAAGTTTCGTGGAGAAAGAAACCGCTGAGTTTTTTCAAGAAAATTTTTCCAGCTTCGAAAAAGCGTAAAATGCAAGCACAAGCTGAATTCAGCACCGAAACGGCCTTGGACCAACCAGGAACGTCGTACGGGTCTCCAAGTCGTTTTTCAGACGGCACACCTCCTTCGCTGACCAGACGAAACCCTCATAAATCATCGTCAAGCTCCCATGCATTTAACCAACGACAATTTCTACGCCAATTACACCGAAAGATTCAATCGGAACAAGCAGAATCCAGCGAGGAATCGGGTTCTTTGAGTTCTCTAAGCGAAATATCAATCCCGTTAGAATCGAGCGAAAGCGACACGGAAAGGATTAATGAACTCAAGGTTTAAACTGCTAAACTTGAAAAATTAAAAAATAATTTATTTAGTAGTGCGAAAAAATTAACACAATAACATATAAACAATTATTTGTTTAGCGTTTTAAGTGTATTTGCATTTGGAAAAATCCATTTCTGGATGTTGTTTCATAAACCTGAAAAAATAAAATGATTTTTAAAATAATTTCCTGCTATTTTGTTAATAAAAATAAATACTTCTGCAAAATCTCCTGTTTCTTTTGATCTTCGGATGTGGGTAAACCAAGTTCACGTTGTCGTTGATCGTACATCATTTTTTCGACCATTCCTCGCGTTTCGCCGTCCAAATCGGACAACTTCGATGGTTCTGGATTGACTTTTCTGGTGTTGATCTCAAGATCACTCATTACCAATCGGCTCCACCATTCCATCTTGTTCACTTTCTCCATGGTGATTAGAATGCTTTTCTGGTCATCGATGATCCAACACGATTCATCGACTTTTATTTTACTCGGTAATTCCCCGTCGATGATCGGGGGATGGCCCTTAAGCCCGACTTTTAAGTGCTGTAAAAAAAATTTATTTATTTTCTAACAATTTACCTAAAATACGAAAATTTCCTACTTTTTGATGGAACTCTACAATAACATCCCTGCTTTTAACTTGAAAATTAACTTTAAGCGGTACTTTGAGCTGAAACAAAATTTTCATTTAATTTTATCCAACGATTATAATTTTATTTATTTACTTCGACTTCAATTAAGCTTTGCGTCCATCTATAATTTGGCAAATCGCATCCGTTGCCAGCATTTGGCTTTAGTTTTCCCTTGTCTTTGGGATCTTCCTCGTCGTCCTCATTAATCATTTCAGTATTTTCTTTATTTTCTTCCTTGACATCATTTACAGGAGAGGGAGTAGGCGCTTCGTCTTGCTTTTTCTCCTACAAGTCATGAAAGAATAAATTAACAAATCTCATTAAATCCGAGAATTAAAAAACTTACGGCTTCCAGCTGAGCCTCCAGATTAGCAGCCTCTTCGTCGGTTAATTCTTTAATAGTTGGTTGTGGTTCCTTTGGAACTGTTTTCTCCTTTAGCTTTTCTTTACGTTTAGCCTCGAGTTTTTCGCTTTCCTTCTTCTTCTTTTCTTTGATGTCTACCGCCGTTTCCTTGTATTTACTAAATTTTTCCAATATCAGCTGTAAAATATAAATTATGTATTATTATTTAAGGTTGTTTTAGTTTGAATAAACGTGACAATTCACCTTCTCCGCTGCTCCGTCACCACCACCTGTATAGAAGTCGGTTTTTCTTGCCAAGAAACTGAAAATTGTATCTAAAACCTATAAAGAAAAAATCCAGTTAAAAATTCGATCGTAATTCAGTTAAAATTAATTTAAAATCACACAGAATTCATTATTAAAATACGATTATTTAAACTATTGCTTATGGAGATTATGGTTTAAGGTTGGAATAATTAAATTTTTGGAGATCTAAACTTAGGTATATATAATTCTAACAATGTAGGATTTATTAAAATAATTTCTTACGTCCTGAACACCACCCTCGTGTTCTTGTGCCATGGCCAAGAGCATGCCATCAAACCGTTCTTCTCCCTTGTCAGCCATTTTGTGTGCGCGTCGCGCGAGATTGTCGAAGGTGAAAAGCGCCAACTGGTGTTAAAAATGCGCCCAAAAAGCGCGTAAAAATTTCAAGTTAAATAAACTGAAATTTCTGGTTTTATACATGATAAAGGGTGGTAAATAACTACAAAAATAAATCTCATAGCTCAAAACAAGCAAAGACTGCAAAGTTAAATAAGTAATTAGATCAACAGAGTTGATCAAATAAAACAAATTTACTTTTGAAAAAAAGGAAAAACCGTTCAAAAAGAAGAGTATTTTTTATTTCCCAACCCTTGTGACCAGTACTTTATGCAATTTCTAGCAGACAAATGGCATTTTAACATAAAATTTGCATAAAATTCAATATTTTGGTCATTTTATGCAAATCGCCCAAAAATCGCAACAAAAAAAATTTTTGTAGCCCAAAAAACCGCATATCGCAAAACTGAATTTTTGCCCGCAAATTGGGGTCAAAACACGCCCAATTTGCGGTTTATCACCCAATCTGGCAACCATTATGCGCGCTCGAGTGGTAGCGCACGCAGCGTCTGTGAAGTTACGAAAACTCTGAAGGGCCAACATCGCTAATCTCTATAGTATTATATATATACCATTACTATGGATTTCAATGAGTAAAATTGTTAAGCATGAATAAAAATGAGTAAAATGAGTGAAATGAACTTGGAGGGTTTATTACATTTATTGCTTGCGATGAAACTCGCATTTCATTGTAGGCTAAATATTGTGGCAATGGTTTATTTATGTAATATAATTTTTATGTAATAAATTCACACCTAGAAACTAGAAGTGTTATATTATTTTAATGATTTATGGCCATTGAAACATGTTATTTGGATTTATAGTGCTTATTGCATTTTAAATTTGCCGCTGCTGAATGATGGTGCTTCATAGTGGCAGGGTCAGGGAGCTTCCGTACTTTCCTCCAATTTCAATATTTCTCATCCTTGTGTTAAATCAGAATTTTTCTATTTCCCTCTCAGAACACCATAACTTTTAACATGTTGATATGGGTACCATTTTGAAAAATGGAACTTCTGATAATGAAATGTAGGAATTTGGAACACTAAGTTGGAACTTGACAGTAAAATTGGGGGAATAAAAGTTGGGAATAAAAGAATTGAAACTTGGAATTAAAAAAATGGAACTGGGAACAATAAAATTGAATCTAGGAACAGAAAAGGTGCTTAGAATGTTTGGAGGAATGGAAAGATAATTGGAACTGTAGCAGATTAAAGTAGAAATTAAATTGAATTTGGAACAGGAAAAAATAAAAATAAAAAATAAAAAACCGGTGATTTGGAAGCAGAAAGTCAGTGGTTGAACGTTCCACTATTTCGATTTGTATTGATCCAAGTTCTTTTGAGAAACGAAAGCGCAATTTGGGGAATTTCCTTTTTCAATTCCTTCTTCTAACCTAGGTTAGAAGAACTAGTGTTTATATAAAAATGATAAACTATTTGCAATGGCTCCATAAAGAGGCTGGAACGTGTGGAATGAATTTGTATTAAAAATGTATTTAAATGATTTTTTTTTGTTATAAGATTGTATTTGAGTTGATCTGTGTGGTTTATTTGGTAAAAATACGTGGTAATTGCTGTTTATCGATTCACAAACCAAATATTTTCTATTGTATGAAAAATAAGTTTATTTAACGGAAAATTAGTTGTAGAAATCGCCGCTGCATTGGAAGTTACGGAACGACCTTGAACTAGAAGGAAGTTAATTGAAAACTAGTTCTCTCTTTCTCTCTCTCCCAGTTCCTACTATCCTACTATCCAAGAGAAAGCTAGAACCTTGCAGAACTCAATCTATCCAATTGGAATCCTGGACTGAGAACTTAAACTTTTAAAATTTTATCAGAACTTGAAGCAACTAATCATAGGCCAATTAAAAGTTTCAATACTTTGAGACTAGACTGGAAAATAGAAATCTGGAACTAAAGGAAAAGAAAATGCAAAGATAGAACTTGACAGAGAAACTAGATAACTCAGGATGGAACTTCGAGAGAGAGAGCCTGTGCACGTAAGAAGATCCCCCACCCCTGCAAGGCCCCAAAACGTCAAAGGATGGGCGTCTAAGGCAGTGCCGAGGCGGCCGTCTCTGCAAGGCCACGCGTGATGAGCGCAGCACGAGCATTGCGTCCTAGTCGCAGCCCATCACATATCCCCGCTGCAATGGCAATGACATTCTTGATGGCCCCCCCTATTGGATCCTCATTCACGTACACCCGAAACACTTGAGATAAGTAATGTTGTATTTGGAAAAGTGGAACTTCGAATTAAAAAAGGAACCGAAAACGCAACCACTAGAGTTGTTGTCGTCATTAAGAGACTACATACATTCTCATAAGAAAAGTACTTTAATTAAATCAAACAAACAAAATACAATTTCACACACCTTTAATATGCAAAAATAACCTTACCTACAAAGCAAAATTAGAGTTTCTGATAATTTCAGAGCACAAAGTTATTCTAATGCTAAATCGGAACAAAAACTCAATCTACAGTTTTGATCATTCAGCTACTTAAATAATTTTTTTCAAATAAAATAAAAATATACCTACATAAACACTTTTTTTTTTATTATATACAGTGCGGCAATTTGGCCACTTAAATTTGCAATCTACTAAGAACTTACAAAAAAAAAAAACTATTCAAACATCTTAACAAGAATGCTTCTCGGGATTCCAGTCAGTAATATGGCGGAGTTTTCTCCCACTTTCAAATTGCTCCCACATACGATAGAAAAGGTTTTCCAAATCAGACGCGTACAACTTCATATTAAACAAGGGTGTTTCTGTTCTCGATCCCCAAACTTTTGCACGAGTCGCTTTCAATCTAAAAAATAACAAAATAAGTAAGAAATTCAAAAAATTCAATTTACACTCCAAAACTCACAATTCCTTATCAGTTCCCAATCGTACGGCAATATCCTCGTAATCTTGTCGGGACTTTGCGATCAGTTCTGGACAACCCAACGTTGTTAACTGCGATGCAGCGACACGCGAAGCTAAGGTTTCACCTGCAAAGAAAACAAAATTTTACAACAAAATTCGCATTCGAATGTAAATCTCACAAAAATTACCCGGCAATGTAACCATTGGTGTCCCTGCCCACAACACATCCATTCCAGTCGTGTGGCCATTACAGAGAGGGGTGTCCAAGCAAACATCGGACAACTGACCACGTCGCACGTGCTCTTCTTTCGGTGCAACGTTCGAGAAAATAATTCTTCCTGAAGGCAAACCCATTTGAGTGGCTGAAGCCATAACGTTAGCTTCACCGACAGCTGGGAAACGCAACAGCCATAACACGCTTCGTGGAACCCGTTTTAAAATCTAAAAAATAAATACATAAATAAATATCATGTTCCTGCCACTCGACAATTCAACTTACATTAACCCACACTCTCAGAGTCGCAGGATCAATTTTGTACAACTGATTGAAGTTGCAGTAAACCACCTCGTCTTCGGGTAACCCGTACTGTAGTCGTGAGGTGACAAGAATGGTTTTCGGGACTTCTTCTCCGGTAGCGGTTTTTGTATTAGTCTGTGTCGTGGTCAGACCATTTTGAACGACAATTCCATTGACAGACGTCTGCAGTTGTCCGGTAGTGATCATAGTTTGAATCGGGGTAGTGGTAGGCAATTCGATTATAGTAGTTGCCACTTCGACCGGCTTAGATATTTTCCCATCCGCAGACGACGTCGGCTGTACAACTTCGCATATTGTCTAAAACACAAACCAAAAACCGTAAAATAAACGAAAAATTTCATTTCTCAACTACTCACTTTAACAACTTCAGCTTTCTCGATAATCGGCGATAAATCGGTTGCATTAACGATGGACACGTTATCAGGAACTTCCAACTTCTTCGATAAATTATCTTTCGTGTCGATCACGGCTCTTTCCACCATGTGCGGAAACATGTGCCTGTGATCGCCGATGAAGAACGTGTTGGGCATGTAGGCGAGCTTCTCCGAATACTGGTGCCCAACTTCGAGAGGCGACGTAACTCTATCGGTGATGATGAAATCCATGAACGGCGCTCCACTAGTGCCCGGATATCCCAGCCACATAACCTGAATCGGCGCCGGTCTCAAGGCGAATATTTCGTTTCGTGCACCCTTTGTGTACCCATTCATATTGACGAGTATGTGAACACCATCACTATGAATCCTGTCGGCAGCTTTGCCATTGCAAGGAATCTGAGACAAATCAATGAAGTGTTCTGATTCGTTCGAAATTTTCGAACGAAACGTAGTTCCATCGTCGGGACTCAACGAGTAACAAAATACCTAAACACGGAAAATCAAATAAATAAACATTTTAATTTCGAGTAAGTAGTCATAAATACCTCAACAGCATCTCTGCTATGCAAGCCAGGAATGCTCTGCATCAAGTGAGACGTTGGATGGTTTCCAAAATCAGAGCTGACGTAACCAATCTTCAATCTGCCGCCATTCAACTCCTTCGGATGTTTATACGCGGGTTTGTGCAGAACAAGAATCTTCTCCAAGCATAAATTCGCGTGTCGAGCAGCTATCGCCTTTCTAAACTCGTGCGACAACGGGTACAGCATACTGTGATGTGGATGCACGCTCGGCAAACGGTTTTTCTCCAACTGTTCTCCCACGATAAAAACTAATTTCTTCATCCGGGACTCGTAATCGGTCCAATCGCAAACAATCTGCAAACAGTGCGCCAAATTGCAGTAGGCATCAGGAAAATCGGGTTTCAATTTCAAAGCCGTGCGATACGACGCAATGGCCTCTGGAATGTTCCCTGAATCTTTATGTATGGACGCCAGGTTACTGTGAGCATCGGCGAAAGCCGGATTGATTTGAATAGCTCGTGTGTAGCATTGCAAGGCCCCCTGAATATCCTGCATTTCTTTCAATGTATTGCCCATGTTCGAATAAGCATCTGCAAACGTCGGCTGAATACGGATTGCCTCTTTATAGTGCATCAGTGCTTCGTTCAACTTTCCTTGCTGCTGTAAAACGCTGGCCAGATTCGAATGGGCCGCAGCGAACTCGGGAAAAACTTCCAGAGCTTTAAGATATAATCGAGTCGCTTCTTCGGTGAACCCTTGTTCGCGCTTGATGTTAGCCAAATTATTGAGCGAGTCAGCATGAGTTGGACAAAGCTGAAGCGCTGTATTGTAGCACTCCTCAGCTTCATTAACTTGTCCTTTTTCCTTGAGAGCATTGGCCAAATTGCAATAGGCATCTGGGAAATTGGGTTGGAGCTCGATGGCTCTGCGGTAAGTATCAATGGCGAGATCAATAAGGCTATAAATAAAAGCGAACAAACAAACATTATTGCATGTTCAATCAATAAAAAAAACCATCAATTACATCAGTCTAATAAACCTGCAACAAATAATTCTCGAAAGATGAGCAAAAAAGTCTATTTTTGGCACAAAAACAACAGAACGCTGTTCTCGTCAACAAAAATAGGCCTCATCTCCCACTTTTGGCAAATTTCACTATTGATTTAATAATCAAGCAGGGAAACTAGTCAAACAAAGTTAATAAAAAAAATAATGTAGTAATTGATTATTTACCCTTGTTCGTAGTAAACACAAGCCAAGTTTCCATGAACGACTGCATGGTTTGGGCTTAAATTGAGAGCACGTAAATAAGCAGCAACGGCCCTAGAAGAATAAAATTCAAAAATTAAACATGCAACCAATCCAAATCACAACATCAAATCCACACTAAAACAAATCCTTAGTTAAAAAATTCAAAGTAAAAAAAAAATCAAAATTACCTTTTTACCCAATTAAAACACCCATAGTCAATGCTAGGAACCGGAATCAAAGAGTAAGTGTAAACAATCACTGCTGAATATTCCATGAAAAACCTCACATTCCCCCAAACCCATCAGCGTCCTCAGAAAATGAAATAAAACTCAAGTTAAAAAAAATCTCAAAAACAAGAAATAAAAAAAAATAAAAAATGGAAAGAGATAAAAAGTTAAAAAAGAAAAATTGATGTTTTGATTTCCAGCACAAAACAGTCGAACCTTTGGTTAGACTGACGCCAACACAATAATTGGACTTCACTGTCCTTGGCAGGAGAGAAAACTGATCAACAGGCAACAACCTTCATGGATTTAATGCGGCATCCAAACGGTTGCCATGCCAACAACAACGTCCGACAATGGCGTCATCCGCCCCCGCTTCCCATAACGGCCGTTCTTGTTCCAGCCGTATTCGACGACAATAAACTCGAGATAAACATCTCGCACTTTAGCGATTAAAAACTCGAATCGACTGATGCAAACACTAATCTAAAAGATACTAAAAATCATTCATCGAGTCCCGGATCATAACGTTATACAACTTAATAGCAAATATGGGCACAACACTTCAAATTATTTTTAAACCTGTTAACTAACACCCCCTCATATTTGCGTCACACTTCGTGGAAGCATCTCCACCTCCCTCGCCACTTGCTCGGGTTTCACCAGGCACAAGTCGTTAAAGAAAATGTGGAAAATTAAACACGTTGGAATAAAATTTCCAAATATAGACACGGATAGTCACGCGAGGAGTAATAATCGCACAATTAAAAACTCAAATCAAATCCGCGGGCTTATTCCTTCCATTATTCATTTCTTTCTAATTAAATTCGCCAAGTTTGCATAATGAGTTTGTTGGAAATTTAATTCCGACGACGTTCTTAATTAACAGTGACAAGATCGGAAATTATGAACGCAATATTCGACGTTAATTCCGGCACACATCAAATGCGCAACCAATTAATTAACTCAATCGATTAACTGCAATCAGCGATTCACACCAAAAACAGAAAATCGATTTTTTTTAAAATCCTTTCGTGATTCGCAAGAGATTTGCATCGAGAGGATCAAATCCACCAACAAACACGCAAATTAATATTCAAACAACCTCGAGCTAGTTTAAAAGTGAACTTAATTAGAAATTCGAGCAAAAATGTCAACTTGTCACGTTAAGTTACGACGTTGGTTATAATTAACCAAGGTTTTGACATTTCCCGTCAACAAACTTGCTGTTTCTGGCTCAACTAAATTTATGCATCTAAAAACTGTTTCCGTCTGGTGAATTTACCTGTCAAAGATTCTGGCCTCTTTCAGCACGTTTCCCAAATTAATGTACGCGTCTAAAAAGTTGGGGTCTAATGCCACAGCCTAAAATAAAGAAACAAATGGTTATTTTCCGTGATAAAGTGTCGTAACGCGAAACGTACCTTCTCGAAGTGATGTATCGCCAACCATATTTCTCCCTGAGCATTGAACACGCATCCAAGATTGCTCCACGCTACAGCGAAATCGGGTCGGGTTTCTATGGCTTTGAGGTAACAAGCCTGTTAGTCGTCCAGTCCAAGCGCCCACGTAGAAACAAGAGAAGGATCGGGTTTAAAACGGGAGCGGAAAGGAAAGGAAAGGAGAAAAAGAAAAACATCATCAGTGAAAATTCCTCAACTCGGGATTTCAGAACTGTTTCCTGCAAATTGGCTTGCGCATGCCATTGCAGAAATCGCGAGTCGCTGCGTCGCATCGCGGAATCGCACGCGCATCGCACATGGCTTTGCAGCCGATCGTAAGCTATCAGCTGCGCCGCCATGTTATTTCGCTGCGTCGCTGCATCGCATCGCGCACCATGCATCGCGCATCGCGTTTGTGCCCAAAGTATTTTTGTACTGGCCAAAGTAATCAACTTGTAATCTGAAAAGCCTTTAAATTTTAATCTAAACCAGTCTCCAACAAGAAAGGAATTTTTTTTTGTTCAACTAATTTAGTTAAAACCAAAAGAGCAAAGCAAATAAATAATAATAATAATAATAATCAGAATCAGAATCAACAACGATAATAATAATAATAATACAATAAAAGAATAAAAAGGTAAAAATTTGGAAAAAAATCAGAGACTGGTGCAATTTTTTTTAGTAAAAAAAATTTTAAGTTAATTTTTGGCTTTAGAAAAAATAAAATTAAACAAAAAAAAAAATTTTTTTTAAATATCCCAGCAAACCATGGTTGAGTTTTGTGTATTATATTACCACACTGCTACGGAGGACGTACATGGATGACGTTACAGAGGGATGCCGTCAACACCGTTCCGTGCGCCCCTGTGCATGAAGGCTTTACCGAACGTACTCAACTTCACATGATTGTGCCTAGCAATACGACTAAGTAGAAAATTATGGGAGAAAAATAAAAAAACATCATTAGTAGGAGTTCTCTGAGAAGTTTTCAACATCATTCCTGTGTACGAAGCCTTAACAACATCAAGTCTGAAAAAAAACATCGCCACAATTTAAGTCACATCGAGCTCAGTACTGCACTTCCTAATCTATCGTTTCTAACATTCTTCTCGAGTACGTTTTCCCAATTCTGACAGTAAGAAGCCATCACTTATTCCGCGATAATACACCCATTTATCAAGCCAATGCCGGCTTCCAATCGGTAGTGATATTGATAATCCCAATGCGCCAAAGCAATCAATAACATTGATACTTTCATTAATTCAATTGCTCAACTGAGCTAAAAATTCAAAACCAATAATAAGATTAAAAAGCAATCAAAACTTCAGCTTACGAAATAAATTTCAAAAGAAAATTTAATTAACTGCGCTTTATCGATGCCACAAAGCAATCAAATGAAATTCAGCACCGAATACTAAAAAAGCCATTCCAGAGCGCTTCTAGACACCGCCCGACACCCCAGCAAAGTGGCACGTGGCACCCTCGCTGCCACCCCTCTCCCACAACCCCCATGTCACTAATATCCCCGATAATTGCCCTTCCAGTTCATTTAACTATCCTAGAACCCAGAAACCAAACACCAATCGCATGCAACGTGCAGAAAGAGCATAAACTATTCTAAACAGACTTTAGTGGTCTGTACTGAGTTTGATGTAAACCTGTGTGCAAATGGGCACTTGTCAAAACTTAGTTGAGAATGAGTTGATAAGGCTTCTACCACAACAAGTAAAATGTCTACAACTGACAGAAAAAAAGAAAAGAAAAAGAAAAAGAAAAAACAATATTTATACAATTTTCATGCATGTTGTTTGATGAAGATTCAATTACTGTACATTTCTTTTGTATTTAGAACAAAAGACAGCTGCAATTACTTCAAAAATATATCAAAATAGGAAAAAAATAAGTTGTATTTGTTATTTCCTTTTTGCTCTTGCACTCAGCTGCAGTCCTCACCCTGGAAAAAGCAATTAGTATTCAAATGGAGTATTAGAATCCAGTCCTTCGCATTGTCTTTAAAGAATATTTCGGTTAAAAGATTCGTTTTATACAATTCGTAAAAATAAAGAAGCGTATCAACTATAATCCTGAAAAAAAATCTCATTTTCAGCCTTTTAACACTGAAAAACTCAAATTTGTATTTGAAAATGTTCGACTTTCAGCTCAAACCAAAAGGAAGTAAATCAAAGTGTGCACTAAAATGCCCACAATTCCTGCAGCTCGTGGCGTAGACATGGCTGAGAGTGAAAACAAAAAATAAAATGAGGAGTTTCGCGCGAATGCTTCTGTTCCACGGATCGGCAGCTTCGTTTAATTTTTTTATAAATATAAAAACAAAATAGTAAAAATAAGGAAAAACATATCGCGTTGCGCTCACGTAAGGCAAACAACAATTTATTTTTCAAAAGGTTTAATCAACGTCCCAAACGAGGAACGTTTAAAAACCTTTTATATAAAATGCCTACTTGTTGCTTGCCCAGTACGATTTTAACGAGGGGATTTGCTTTAAACCTCGAACTTCCAAAGCGCATGAAGTTCGCGATTTGCGGGCCTGAATTCGCGCTTTGTTGGTCCATGCGCATACTAGCTACCTGAAAGCAAAAACAAGCTCTACAAACAAATTAGACAATTATTAACAACTAAATTCATTACTCTCTTTAGGTTTGAGAGCATAGTTCAAACATTTTAACTATTTTTTTACAAATACAAATTGAATAACTGAAAATGAGAACATTTTTCAAAACAAATACTTATCTTTTTTGTTTGTTTTGCTTTTTCATTTAGTCGTATCAGTTAAATTCCAAAATAGTACCAAATAACATTCATTTAAGAAACAATTTTGAATTTTTTAACAAAAAAGTATATCAAATTACTAAAGAAAATAAATCGCAAGGTGGAATTTCAAAAATTTATACCTTTGCTTCATCCAGACGACCCAAGGCTTTCAGTAAATTTCCTAGATCACTGCGAACACAGTATAAGTCCTGCAAAATGTATCATTTTTAAAAAAACCGCCAATTCGGGCACTATTTCCTCAAAACCTACCGGGTTATACTGTAATGCAGAGACGTATGCCTGAACGGCTTGCTCCATATCACCAGCAGCAACAAGTGCAGCAGCCAAATTGATGTACCCGTCTATGAAATCGGGTTTCAGTCTGACCGCATGTCGATAATTATCCAACGCATCCTGTAGTTGTCCCCTTTCTTTATATACATTTCCAAGGTTCGAATAAGCTTCGGCTAACAACGGATTCTGTTTGATCGCCAGCGTGCTGAAGTGTGCAGATCTGGCCGAGGAAAGTGCGCGTGAATCAAACGATCGGAAAATCGAACTCGTTACTCACTTATCCAATCTCCTGCACTGGAAATGTATCGAGCTGAGCAAAAGGAGAACTCCCGTGTTGTTTGGTTCCTGACGCCACAATTGCATACAATGGCGCTCCGCATTCTCGTAGTCTCCAGCTTGGTATTCCCTGTGAGCCAGTTCTGCAAGACCTGCAATTAAAAAAAATTAATCAACATTAATTGCGAAATGAAATACAATCTAATGCCCAACCCAAATTTTTATTATGACTAAGCCTTCCTTCCTTTCCGCATCGACGTTTCGCGAAAAAGTAAACCATCTGTTCGTATATTGTCGTCGAACGACAGTTTTTACTTTCTTTCTTTGTGAATACGTAAATTAGCTTTACAGGAAGGAAAAAAAATACTAGCTAAGGATAATTAGGCCTTGAGCACTTTCACCTTACAATATTCCATAATTATTTCTTCGATTTCTTAATCCCGAACTAAAACTTTTCTTCACTCACCGATCGAAGGTGACTTACCTGTGCTATCTAAAATTGTTGTCATAATTTAAACAACGCACAATGTGTTGGCAAACTATCGTTTTCTTCTAGTAAATCAAAATGGCTGTTCCATCGCATGCAATCTCATCACTCACGCGATCAATACGCATTACGCTTCAACAAAATAATTCCAAAGTATTTCTCCGTAAATAACTAGATATGGAATATCAGATCGAATTTAAATCATATTCTCGGGAGATCTGTACTCTGCTCTCGGTTTCGACGTCGATCGGAGCTGGAAATGTTGTTTTCTTAATAAACAACCGCTCGCTACTTCATCGTATCCCTGCGCGGTTGCGTCAATCTGCATTTATGACACCCTTTATACTCTCAATGCTTAAAATTAGGTCACGCCGTATCGCAACGAGCAATAAGATTTAACGAGAAAACACAAAAACCCACATTAAAAAATATCACACACCCGCATTTCTTTCAACCTCAAAAAAAAAATTTCCTTTAATCAAACTTTTCCATGAAAAAAAAAAAATTCACGATTCATTTTCCATCCCACTTGTGAACCCAAATGACGTAACCTCAAAAAACCATCAACTCACAACTGAACTGGAAACCCGAACTCCTGATAAACCACATAGAATGGAATCTTAGGTTTCTCGGAACGGAAAAACACTGGGTCACGTGACTTCTTCCTCGACGTATCCCACGACCAGATGTGACCAGTCGGGCGCCGTTATGAGTCAACCCATACACATACACTATTCATTTCATTTCCTTTACTCCCCCCTTTCCCTTTGAGGGGAGAAAAAATACACAAAAGACCCTTCCCCCCTCTACCTGTTTACTCCCCGAACCAAAAATCGTTCTTTGTCCACTCTCCAGCAAAATTTTCCATACTTTTTGCTCTAGATCGCCAAATTCCGAGTGAATCATTGCACGGAATGTAAAAAAAAACAAAAATTTATTCGTTTTGTAAATAGGTTACTGCAAACCGGCTTTTGTTTTTTTTTCAAATTCCGAGTAACACAAAGGATGTTTTGCATTCATATATTCAATCATGAGAATAAAATGAATGTAATTGTAAATTTAAACGGTTAAATAGCTCATTATTGCATTATGGGGCTCGTTTTGAGTGCGGTAATGGGCAAGAGGCGCATTTTTGTGATTTCTGATTGCGGAAAACTCACCTAAAATCGTTGTCACGTTGTGCACTTGAGGTTGTAGTTTGAAAACGGTTGGGCAAGTCGTGCTGCTTGGACTTGTTTGCATTTTCATCGAACGAGATGACTAAATCAGGTCCACGCGCAGTGTCAAACCGAATGTGAATGATAAACTTCGACTTGATTTTTTCCACAAGATGGCGGTCGTTAAAGCGCTCCACTTTGCTCCACGGGCGCTAGCGACATTGGGTGAGAGAATGTTTAAATAAAACGACATTGAATTTTTTTTTTTTTTAAATTTTATCAGTTGTACGAGATTTTTCATTTCCCTGTGATTTCTTTATCTATCAAATTCCGATACGCTTAAAAATTATTTTCAAAATCCAGATATATTTTTTAATAAATATTTAAAAAACTCACGACAGTACCTCGAACTAATTTCTCTAAGTTATTCAATTACGTCACTCATAACCGAACCATTGCTGTTGATTTTATTGGTTAAAAATGAAAATTCGGCCACGTCACCGCCCATGTGACGCCATCTTACTGCTACATCTTCCGCTCCTTGACCTACAACACCACCACAAATCGTCCATCCAACCGACTGTAGCGTAACTTGTAGAGCGTGGTAAGTTCACAATTTGAACTTTTTCTTTTTAAAGATATTTCATTTATAAAATAAAATATCTCTAAAAACATCACTTTCACTCTTTTACATCCACAAATCGCTTCTAACTTGTTGAATCGATACTTTTTCACTGCCGAAACGGTTTTTGAGCAAACGCGTTTTAATAAAACCACTCCCAAGCCTGAAAATGTGATTTTTGCACTTATCTCTTGAATAACTGATATTTATCTCAATTGCTCGAAAATATACGGTATTTTTAAAAGTTGAGAAAAATATTTTGTTAGTTCAGTGGATTGGAAAAAGGGAAATCCTGTGATCAAATTTCCTGCCCTTTTTTTTTTAAAACAAACTCTCATTAGCAGAAAACAAAGAAAAAATAAGTTTTTTTGAGTTTATTCTTTATTTTTTGTTACAATGACTAATTACAATCACAATTATGGAAGTAAAAAGGATGAGGTCATGCACACTTGAATTCATAGTTGAAAAAATCATCTAAAGGCCTAAAAAAAACAGAAAAAACGAGATGAATAATTAAGATACTCCATTTAAATACATCAATTTGCAGCCTAAATTGATATAATTAACAAATTTCTGCTTTAAAATGATAGTTTTTCACTAACTTATCTCGAGTTTGCACAGATAAGTAATAAAAAATAATTTTATTTACTTATATTTACTTACTTATCATATTTTAACGTTAATTTATCCGAAATATTAATAGAACAGATCATTGGGTCCGTTTACCCCATAACCATGCAGTAACTAACCGCAGGAACAATCGCGTTCAAAGCCGGCGGTTTAACATGCGGTGTCGTGCGCGCGCTAGCCGTCCCACTAGAAATCGTTTGATTCTTGCATTTTATTAATAGCAACTAGTTGATATGTATAACAGAGTCGCTGTTGGCTGTTTTTTGATGAGTTTGAAGCAGGTGAGCGACCTGGCCCACTTAATGGTCACTCGGCTCTATCAAATTGATTTAAGGCTAAATATTTTTGACATTACTAATGATTGATGGCGGTAACTGATTTTTTTTGTTTTTTTTTAATCAGCGTGCGTGTGAATGGCGATCATTTATTCGGGAAAACGATGCGATAACACTGTTTTTAGTCTGGTAATGGGTAGTTTAAGTTTATGACTAGGAATGCAAAGTGGGGAGGAAAATTGAGGTTCAAGGTCAATTTATTCTGCTATTTTCAGCGATGCTATCTCCTAGGATGTTCTTGTCTCACTTAAATGAGTTTATGCTCTTGTGAGAAATTTAACGTACAAAATGGCGTCATTTTTGAAAATTTAATTTTTGAAATTTTTTGAATTTTTTTTGTTTGATCACTCGGATTAAATTACGCAATTTTTAAATACTGAAAAATGCAGTAGCTTGTTTTTGTGCGAATTTTTAGGGCATTTTTTCGGAGAAAAATTGTGTATTCAAATGTATCACCTCAAGCTGGAGGGCAGGAGAAGTTGACCTTGCGTTGAACTTGAATTTTCAATGAAACAACTCTAGTCTAACTAAACAGTACGATAAAAACCTCTCTCGGAAACAGATTTCATGCTCGAGAGCGTTAATTATGCACTTGAATACTTTCGTACGGATTGCTTCGAACATCCCGGATGAAATCTCACGGATGACATCGGATGTGGATGTTAATCGTACATTTCACACGTAAAATGTCTGTTTTACATACCAAACTCATGACTAAACGGCATTTTATATTCGAAAATGTCGCGCACCCTTATCTTGTGGTTTTGTGTAATTAAATTCACTGGTTAGCTGAAATGATATGTAGAGAAACTTCCTTGTAGATAAGTCTGTTACGGTGTTATGAGCACTCGTACGACAGTCGAGTGCAAAGTAATTAGAAACGGTCTGCTCGAGTTCAGAAATTTTCATCTTTTTCCGCCAACTCACGCGATTGGGAGATTTTTTTTTTGAGAAATAAAAGGTACTTAACTTAAAACGTACTCCATGAGGCAAATCATTCGCTTTCTCAGCTTCTCAGAGTACGTTTTACCATTTTTTTCCCGCGTTCAAATATTCAACTCGAAAATGGTCAGAGGTAAGACGCTCGCATTCTCTCTAATTCATGGTTTAGGTTGCACGAAACGGAATTTTAATTTTTTTCTTTTTAACATTTCGCAACACGAAATGTTTTTTTAAAAAACATTTTTAATGTGTTTTGGTTCATTTTGATTGGCGGGTGAAAAAATTCAGATGTTTGATAGGAAAATAGAGTTTAAATCGCAATTTTTGCTGGGAAAGTTGGACAGAATTTCAATTTCCTGCCCGACTCCCAAGAGTAATGAGTAGATGGTAACCATTTCGCCTGAAAACTGAAAGATTTTTATCGAGTTAATGTAAATTCCTAGCAATTTGTGGCTATTGTTAGTGAAACTGAAAGGAAACCAGCCCGTGATGTTAGTTTTCAATCTCCAACATCGCTTAAAGAATCCGGTTTTACAAGCCTACGGAATTCAAGTGCGACTTCGCTTTATATCGGTTACAGCATTCTGGCATTAGTCAGACTTTGGGTCCCTTGTTTAGAGTAGTGAGTGGTTTGAGGAAATTGGGTGAATCATTACATCAATATCCATTGAAATTTCTAGAAAATCATTGAAACTTGATGCCTTAAAAGATATCGATCACAAGCTTACATCACCAATGAAAACTGCATTTTTTAAAATAAGAAACACTAATCAGTGTTTACTTTTAGGTCATAAAGGAAGAATAGAGCAAACACGCATGCGCATTAACGACAATGTTAATAACACAAAGTAGGAGCATTATTTTTCCCACTCCATTCAAGTTGATTATCTTGATTTTAACCTTTGCTCCTTCCCTTACATTTTGGCCTAGTTTTCACATACAAAGTTGGGCGGTGAAACAAAAATACACACCATCATAATTTTTTTTATTTTAAATTCACAAATAACAATGAGGGAGCAAATTATATCAGTGAAATTAATGGCGTAAACGTCACAGCTGATAAAAAATGGCGGAATGTCATTGTTTATCGCGTTTAATAGCGCGGATTTGAGTTACTCTTAAATTTTTTCTCTAAAAAAAAAAAAAATTTAAAAAAATTTATGCGTAGAAATGAGGTTTATTTTCAATAAATGAGAAATAAAAAAATAAAAAAAATGGAACAGTTAGTTGGGGAATTTTTGATGTGATGTAATCAATCACAAATTAATAAATTTAATGGGAATTAATTTAATCTTAAATTTCGAATTTTTGTGTTTTTAATTTGATAAGTTGGAACTGTGGAGAGAAAAAATATTTTGCTCGATGCATATTAGCAAAACAAGCAACATGAATGGCAGCTGCAACTCACTCATACTGTGGTCCTGTCCCGGGCATGAGTCACAGCAGGCAAAACCTATTTATAAGACCAAGCTCATTTTGTTCACAGTTCGCACTCCCCTCGCAGCTGCTTGTACATTTTGGTCGTGTTCTTGTTTGTTCGTCGTTTTTCTATAAACTCAGGTATGTGATATTCGTATACGATTTTCGGATTTAATTCGCTCTACGCGAGTTTATCTATTTATATTTTTCGATTGTTTACAATGAGTCATAAGACTTCTTTTGTTCGCTTAGCACAATGACCTTTGAACTCACTCGCGTCTTATTTCATTAAGGGTTGGAGTTTAATGTTGTAATTTAAAACTCGACGTGTGTGAAAATATTTTTAAGTAAAATGTAACGAAATTTTACTTTTTTGTAAGGAAAATGATTAAATGGTTTTCGGTAAACGCTTTTAATCGAATAATTTGGTGTAAAATCTCGTGATGTGTAATTTTGAGTCATTTTTTCGAGCAGATGGTCAAAACTGACCAGCCTTTAAATTGGTCGTTGCCCTAAAATCCGGCAGATTGGTTACTAAAGAGTTGATCTACTCCTTAGAGGCATTTTACATTTTTTCCCCCTTCGATTTTTTTCTTGGAAGGAATTAATAGATTGACCGCGGAAAAAAATAGATAAAAATAAGTAGTTGAAAGGAACAAATAGAAACGATAAGAAAAGAGGAGAATTAACATAAGATGAATAATGGCCTTGGTGTTAGTGCCACTTGTTTGTCTCTTGCAAATAAATTATTCAAGGAATGTGAAAACCAAACCCATGGCCTCTGTGCAGGCACCCACACGATATTTAGTTCGTTTTGTATTAATAATTTCAAATTTTGTAATTTCCAGTTAATTTAGAACCGAGAATCATGTCGAGTCCATCAACCGAAGAATTGCCCAAAGTTCCAGTGGACATGAAGAACGAATTGACCAATTTCGATGTGAAGAAAATGAAGCACACCGAAGTGCTGGAGAAAGTAAACCTTCCCACAATGCAAGGTATGAAATGAGTAACGGACCACCTGATCGTATTTTTTATGTTAATGGTTCAGGTGTCGATTAAATAGTAAGTCATTGTACAAACGTCACGTGACGAAAGATATAAAAAAAATATAAAATAAATTGAATTTTTTTTTATATTTTTCTGATATATTCTGTGACTCCTTAACCCATTTTCGAGCATTTCATAACATGAATTACGCATAAACATTTAATTTTATTACGATCTTCAAATGTCAATCAAAATGTTTATTTTCTATCGTTTTTCTGGAGCATAAAGATAAGCGTTGTTTATGTAATGGTGTAATTTACTTTGAAACTGACGTTTCGTTGCACATAAGAGGCTTTGTTGTTATTGTGTATTTATTTATTTATTTTTTGCACGATACTGTATAGATGTAAAACAGGAAAAAGACCGCAACAACCTAATGCAGGGCATTGAGAGTTTTGAGAAAAAAAAGCTCAACCGGTCAGAGACTCAGGAAAAAATTATACTTCCAAACGCGCAAGGTGACAAGTGGACGTGTGTTAAACAGAAACAACTACTACAAATTTAATCCACTAAACTAACTGGAATAATTATAACATGTTTATTTACAACACTAATGCAATTTGTTCGTAGGTGGAGTGAAAGAAAATATAAAACTCTAATTTGTATTAACTTTTACTAGGATTACTCAGCCCAGAGCTTCGTAAATGAATTTTTAAGCTAATTTTTATAATAATATTAATATTAATTGAAAGGAGAGATGTTTTCGTGTTTATTTACCTGTTTGTTTTGAATAAATTTCAGACGTTGCCCAGGAAAAGGCCCAAACGGCCGTTATCAAGGGAGTGGAAGGTTTCTCGAAGGATTCTTTGAAGCATTCGGAAACCCGAGAGGAGAACACTTTACCTGATAAGGATGGTAAGGAATTGAGGTTTAATTTTTCGTTTATTGTGATGTGATATTTGGAAATCGAAACTGTAATTTAAGCGTAACAAAAGTTGCAAATTTTCGATTGCTCAATTTCGATTTCCTGTCTACTTGTGAATTGTGTATTTTTGTTTTAGCAGGAAATTACGTAAGATGTTTGGAAGGTGACATTTAATAATTTTATGTTTTATTTTTAAAGCTATTAATCAAGAGAAGGAAATCAATGAGCGTAGTAATAAACTGAAGGAAGGAATTGCTGGTTTCAAGCCCTCGATGCTGAAACCGACCGAAACCCAGGAAAAGAATACTTTGCCAACTGTCGAAGGTGAGTAATTGCTAATAAGGAAAAAAGTTTTATTTCTATTTAATTTTTTAAAATTTTTTTTTATAGTTATCGAGCAGGAGAAGAAAGTCGGTGCATAATGAATTCCGAGTTTGCTTTTTTGTACTTCAATAATCCACTGCAACTCATTCCAGTTTGTACAGTGACGCTTAATGGTGTCTAGGTGCTTTTTTATGAAAAAAAAATTAAAAAAATACCAAAAACTGGTTGCTAAAAATGTGAAAAAAAAAATATTGAAATTATTCCATTAAAGAGGTTCATTCCAAAAGCATAATAATGTTATTTTTATTTAACGAATATAATTAATGAAGGCCAAAATTTGTGCTCAAGTTCATTCCTGTTAGTGCTAACAGGTGGATTAAAAAAAATTTATTGCTCATCACAGGTGCATTGATCAGTTGAAGGTCATCACTCTAAAAATAGCACCATTGGTCTTTTCAAGTTTAGTAATTAAAAAGTAAATGAATTTTTCTGTTTTGGGCATTAGATTAGGATGTCAAGAATTTGTATTCAAATGGTGCTCTTGAAAACTTAAAATTTTTTATTCAATGTTTACAAAAACTTGTACTGAATTGACACTTCGAAATTCATTTGATATGCATGATTTTTCTCAATGTAGTGGAATTAATAAAATGTTTTATGGTACTTTGTTGTTTTATTTCTTTATTTTAATTATAATGTTGAATAAAAACAATGAATCTAAAAAATTATTTTGTCTTCAATCTCTTAGCTGGTGGAAGCTGCGATTCGTCCAAACTAGATATACTAAATCCGGGAATCTGAAAGTGGTGAAAATTAGTTTCGAACTCGATAAATGAGATAATTACAACTTACTTTTGGATGCACTAATTTCACTTCGAGTTTCTGGTGTTGGATATTCGAATCGTTTACGCTGATTCGAACTTTGACTCTGTCGAATAACTTCAATTTTATTCCGGCGATTGTTTGAGAAGGTTCCTGCGGATATTAATAAATATAAATTTTTGAGAAATAAATTTGAAGAAAGCAACTATTACCTCTTCATTGTAAACGAAAGGCACAATTTCTTTTTTCCCGACCATTAAAAACAATGGAATCTCCAAACCAAAACGAGGAATGAGAATCTGCAATGCGTTCTGCTTAACGAAAAAAACGTATCCTTCTTCTTCGCTTTCTCGTTTTTTGAAAAATATATGTGTATTTAAGTTCACCGATGCCCTTCCCGCATATTGAGCCATTTTATGCCGATAGTTCAAATTTACACACAACTTCTGTGTTTTTTGAACATCTAGTAAATCATCGTACGTAGAATCAGCTCCAATAGCAACAGCCAGAAGTCTGTGTACCATTATATCGGCGTATCGTCGAATCGGTGACGTAAAATGGGTGTAAATTGGAGTTGCCAAGCCATAATGGCAAAAATCAGATTTCTCTTCATTTCCACTGCAGAAATAAACTGCTTGGCTCATGCAGCGAGTTGCAAGAAGACGAAGCATTGTGTTGAAATACGGACTTTTCGGTAACACTGCTTTTTCGAGAGAGTCTGATAACAACTTTCCGGTACTGACATCAATATCGAACCCCTAAAACAAAAATTAATTTTAATTCTTGAAAAAAAATAATTTAGAAAAACCATACTTGTGATTTTCCAGCTTTGATTATGAGTTCGAAATTTCCTAAAGGCGGAACCGGATGACGTCGGAGAACCGAACACTCGGGAAAAAATTCATAAATCTTTTCTGCGACCGATATGTTTGCCAAAAGCATAAACTCTTCAACCATGGAATTTGTATCACGAAGTTCTTTCGATTCAACATCGATAGGCTCACAAGTTTCACTAGCAATAGTGAAACGAATTTCATTCGAAGCCAAAACGAGCGCTCCATTATCTAATCGTTTCTTCTTTAATATTTTAGCCAACTTGTTTAAATTTCTTAACGACAGAGCTAATTCATCCTTCCTAGACGGCGTATCGATGATCAACTGAGCTTCGGCATAAGTTAACGACGCCTTAAAAAAATAAAAGCAAATATTAGTTCATTTACTAATCGAAATACACCTATAAATCCTTACTTTTGATCTTATGACGCTTTTAGTAAACTTTACATTTACTATTTCGGAATTTGGAGTCAATTCCCATATGGTAGAAAAAGCCAATCTGTCCTCATTTGATCTAAGTGAGCATAAATTAGAACTTAGTAGCTCAGGCACCATATCGATTCTCTTGTCAACAAGATAAACAGTCGTTCCTCTATGAGCAGCCTCAATATCCAATGCAGTATTATGTCGAATAAAATGCGAAACATCAGCGATGTGAACTGCAACCTAAAAATTACGATTGATTAATAAACTCCTAAGTAAGTAATAAATTTTATAATTACTTCGCTATTTCCATTATCTAGTTGTCGCCAGTGAAGCGCGTCGTCAATATCTGTACATCCAGGCGGGTCAACGCTACAGACTGTTATTCCTCGCAAATCCAATCTGTTAGCTAAATCTTGATCCGTAATGTTCCACGGAAGTTTCGGTAAACAACTTTCAACGACTTCGGAAAACACAGAATGAGGAACGTCGTGCTCTAATAACAACACTTCGTTTTCCGTTTCTTTCGTTCCAATTTCTCCCAGTTGTTTCACGAAATGGCCCTTGAATAAATGAAACATGTTTAGTCAAAATAAATTTTAAAGAGTACCTATTAGAGAAATACCGATGGATATCGCGATCTGCAGTCCCAATTATCAATTGCAACCAAAATGCGTTGATTTTGAAGTGTTTCTGCTTGTCTCGTTTCAATTCTAATTCTCGGGATTCGTCTGTCCGCAGGAATCACAATGTGATGATTCGCCTAAAACGTTTGATAATTAGTAATAAATGGTTAAAAATACAAAATTACTAATAAATTACATCTTTCACAGGTGACGATTGCAATATTCCACAATAGTGTTTGAACTGTTTCCTGATTATTGCCACTATTTTCCCAGTTGGTTTCTTCGAAACTTTCTTCTTTTTAGTTGTTGTAGCTTCACTCTTCATCAGTTTATCTCCTTCTTCGTCATCAACCTCATTCTCCAAAACTATTTCGGACGGTAACGACCACTCGCTTTCAGGCAGTAACTCGACGGCAACAGTGTAGTCGTGAATCGCACGGTTTTGATTAGTTTTTCCTTGAATCAACACCTAAATGCAAGAATTATTCACTTTATAGATTTCGAATTTGTATTTAAGATAAAAAATTTTACCGTTTCCTCCTTTCCATCGATAAAAACAAATCCTTCGAGATAATTTTCACGACTCGTTTGATATTTTCCTTGAAAATAAGTTCCTTTCCTAATTCCAGCTTGAATTTCAGTTAAAGACAAGTGTGGCGGATACAGTGCGACTTTCCCCAGGTCGTTATGCTATAAAAATTTAAATTAAAAAAAATTTACTTTAAACTTCATTCGATATCCCAATTTATCTACACTTACACTGTCTTCGCATTTAGTTAACTTATCAGCCATTTCCAATTGGCCTTTTAGTGACAAAACGTAATCAGAAACTATAAAAAAAATTAAAAATATAAATTTTATAAACAAATAATTAAATTAAATAAAAAAACGTACATGTCGACGTATTTATGCCATCACGTTTAGCTTTCTCCATATTTGCTACGTCGTTAGTCAACAACACAATCCTCGCTTTGGCCGATTTTTCTCCATTTGCAAGATGTTCCTCGTACCATTCGGCTGCTTTACGTATCGCCCTATCATTTCTATCGTTGGACGATTCACCAGGCTCTCTTGAAACGTACGAATCTTTATGATGTTCGTTAATAAACAAATAAAACCGTCTTTCTTCATTGCGCATTAGATCTCTCAAACGTTTGTAAATGGGTAAATTTCTGTGGCGAACTTCGCTCAAAACAGTTTGTAAGATGATTACATTTCGTACCGACGGATCCTCCAAAACGTCAATCTGAAATTAAATTACGGTAAATAAATGTTGTGATTGTTTTAAATTTGAATCTTTATTTACCTGATGTAAAACTACATTTGTGTCAATGATTAGGTAATGGAAATAAGGGAATCGTTTGCTTTTAAGACCCGGTTTCTTGTCGAGGGTCGGCGTACCATTATTACAAACGGTACAATAAGCCGATCCACAGCAGATGTCATCGCGTAAATAGTGTTCTTTTACGACTTTACGTACGCTTCCTCGTTTTGTTTTCTTGATAAAAATATCGGTAACCCACATTCTGCAAACAGAAGCACGTGTTTGTAATGGTAAAACCGGGTGAACTACTTAAACAGTAAAGTACAGCGACAGCGACACCGCCATGCGTAGTGGCAAATTTGAGAACTAAAAGTAAGTAAATTACAAATACGGTACGATGAACTATAGAAAAAGACACAATTTCATCAAATAGTCGGGAAACATCTAAACGCATGCATTTATATATTTTAATATTTTTAATGATAAAATTTAATTGATGCTTTAGTTATTCTTGTTTCTCACTAGATGACGCAGTATGCACAGCACCAATGATGACGTCACTACAAAGCACTAACGCTCCGAGGAATGCCATCACGTACGAAAAATTTTTTTTTTCAACATTTAATGTTTTAGATGTTTTAAATGCAATTACACGTCAGAAAACAATGTTATCATCAGTGGTGTTATTATAACCATGTACAATTAAAAATATTTTTCGCAACATTACCAGAAGAACTTTATGACTGTAATTATTTGGTTACCTAGGTAACCAAAGGAAAGTTGGAACTAGCTTGGAATAAGGAAGCTGTCAGCTGAAGCAAAGAACATTGGAACATTGAAAGGCTTTGGAACTTACAATTGGAACGTTGGAATTGGAACGTTGGAATTGGAATAATTAGAATGTTGGAATTTGAGCGTTGGAATAATTGAACTCTTGGAATTGGAACATTAGAATAGAAACATTGGAATTGAAAAATTGGAATTGAAATATTAAACAGTGGGATTGGAATGTTTAACATTGAAATAACTTTGGAATATTGGAATGCGAATTGTTACTGGAATCGTTCATCTATAATTGAAATAATAATCATCCTCATGCACAAATCAACATGAAACAACTTACATCATTGATTCCACTTTTTTCAAAAAAATAAAAACGCATGCAATACAATATACTAGCACTTGTCGATGTTAGTTCTCAAATTAAATGACAAGTTCAGTTCTTTTAAAAAGTTTAGTTGTTTCGAACTGTATAATTAATGACAAACCTTTTGGATTTTTTGCCTTCTTGACCACACACGTTTGCTAAGCATTCAAAGCCAGTTGATTTGTGGACTCGTGAATCTGCAAAGAGGATTTATTAGTTTTTTTTTGTGTTGATGAACTTTATACATTTAAATAATGTATGTAAACTGTACAGATACTAAATAAAACAAACCTTGTTTAGAAGTTATAACAATCATTTAATTTATCTTTTAATTTTAGATTTATAAAAATTAACAAAAAAGTTTCAAACATAAAATGGGTGGGTTGAATTCCATACGATGTTTTTGAGAAAAAGGCAGAAGAAATGAAAAAGGAAAAAATAACAGATATAAAGGAGGAAATAAATTAATAAAAGGGAAAAATAAAAGATAACAATGAAGCAAGGGAAAATATATGAAAAATAAGGAAGAAAAGAATTAAAGAAAAAATAGAAAAAAAGAAACTAAGGAAAGAAAGCATTAAAAAAACTAAAGAAAAAAAAATGAAAAAAATAACAAAATGACAAACGTGGAAAAAAATAGATAAAAAAGGAAGAATAAAAAGAAATAAAAAAGAAAAATAATAAATACGATGCATTACTAATGGCTATCATATTCAGTAGTAATATCGCGAGTGCTAAACAATAATCTCGTGCTTTTCAGCCACTCTTATTGTTTTGCACGAGTGATATTTTGTTGATGTATAAATAGCACGCGATTTTCACTAATAAAAATTTCACAAGTGAAATTATTATGCTAAAACATTTATCATATTTAAAACCTGCTAAAACATTTAGCTGATAGCTAATCTATTTAATTTCCTTTATATTGTTTATGGTTTCACGACTGTTCCTCAGAACTCTCGTAGTTTCTTAGAAAATCGTGTGATTGGTCCATTGTTCGATGATGTAATCTCAACAAACTCGAAAACAAACATGGCAGCATGAGGGATGGGGAAATGACTCCATATGTTCGAACGATACTTACTTTTTATTTATTATTCCAGATCTCCAATGCAATCTCTCCCCATCCCCTCCTTCTAGTCATATCTTTGGACGGATTTTGGTCTGGATATTTAGACGAGTATAATGATGTGATGCCAAATTTACGAGACATTGCGAAAACCGGCGTTTACTCTCCGTGGATGGAAAATGTCTTTATAACTAAAACCTTGCCAAACCATCAGACAATCGCTACGGGTCTTTACGAAGAAAATCACGGGATAGTTGCCAATACTTTCTTCGACCCTATATTAAACGATACTTTTACGCCGAATTTAGGCGAAGCAAAATGGTGGGACACCGGACCCATTCCTATTTGGGTATCAACTTTATTTGAATAATTTTGAATTAAAATCACTAAACTTGATTTCTTTTTCCATAGATATTAAACCAAATGGCCGGCGAAGGTCGCGTGAGTGGTGGAATGATGTGGCCTGGCACACAAGCGTCAATTAAAAACCAAACGGCTTTATTCTCAGAACCGTATTCGGAAAATGTAAACAACACGAAGTTATCGGAACAATTGATAAAATCAGGCGACGAAGTGATTAAATGGATGACCGATAAGGACAACCCGGCAAATTTGGTGCTGTTTTACTTCCCGGAACCTGATTTAACCGGTCATATGCACGGCCCTAATTCGAGTGAAATGAAAAACGTGCTCTCCGAAATCGATCAGGGAATGGGAAAGTTCAGAGACAACTTGAAAGATGCGGGTTTATACGATAGGTTGAATATGATAATTGTCTCTGATCATGGAATGGCAGAAGTAATTCCAGAAAGAATTATCGTGTTGGACAAAATTTTGAATCATTCTTATACTGTTTTCGGAAATAGTCCTGTATACGCAGTTTATCCTGATCAAGGTATAGTAAATTCGATGTTTTATTAAAAGCGTTTTTACAAATGATTATTTGTTTTTAGGCAAAGAAGATTTTGTTTATGGGACGTTTAAAAACGCATCGGCTCGCTATAATTTTACTATAAACATTTTTAAAAAAGAAGACATTCCAGACGAATACCACTACAAGCTCAATGCAAGAATTCCGCCATATCTTCTCCTTGCAGAGGAAGGATATGACATTTTGCCGTTAAAAGACAAGGAAAATATGACTGGTAAAGACAAAACATTGAAAAATTAGCGATTTTTTTTCATTTATTTAATTTAATTTTTTTAATTTTTTTTAAGGACCCTATGGCAATCATGGTTACAATAACACACTCAAATCGATGCATGCTATATTTATTGCTCACGGACCTGCGTTTAAGTCGGGAGTTACGGTTTCACCGATTAAGAATATCGATTTGTACCCGTTAATGTGCCACATACTGAATTTGATACCGGATAAAAGCAATGGCTCACTGGCGCTCACGTTGAATGTAATGCGAAATCCGTTTGGTGTACATGTTACTAACAAATGGCTAGTCGGTACATTTGAATTTTCGTTTATTATTTTTACTTTGTACAAATTATTCTGGTGAATTACACTTTTTTTTTTTATTGCAGTTGTTTGTTCCATTCTTGGCATTTGCATTTTAGTTGCGGTCGTTTCAGCTCTTTTTGTTAATAAAAAAGGTGAATATGAAGATAACAAAGGAATGGCTTCAAAAATGATGAACGCGAGGCAGAATAGAAGTGGGGAAGAAAATACGTACCTGTTATTAACGTCATCTGCAGACGAAGTCTGATATCGCATTAACTTCCAAAAAAATAAAAATAGAATAATATAAAATTTAAAAAAAAATTAAAAAAAAAAAATCTTTCTACTTGTTCGAAGAGTTTATCGCTGTCCTATTTATGTATTTTTATTGTGGATTGTAACGGATCTGTTGGAATAAAATCTTGCTATATTTTATCGAATTTTTTGTAAGTTTCTCTTGTTTTCCTAAAGATGTCGCAATGTGCGCACACGTGCTTTTAGGTTTGATATTTTGAACGAAATTAGAGCGGAGAAATAATGTCCACGTCTCAGATAAACGTGACGAGTGAATCTTCATTAGAATTCCAAAATGAAAGCCGGGAAGTAACCGACTCGACTGTAACGATATTTCCAACCGATTCCGACACCGATTCCGATCCACCGGGTTTAAGCGAAGCAGCTGCACAGGCTTTACAGGAATTTTATGATGAGAGGTTTGCTAAAGAAAAGTCTGCGCAAGAGGACATTGAAAACACTGAACTAGATGAAGACTGGGTAATTTCAGTACATTTTGATCTAAAAATGAAATAAATGACACATTTTCCATTAGCAATTAAGCCAGTTTTGGTATACGGATGAAACTGCAACGACATTAGCTAAGGAAGCTTTAAGAGCTGCTGGAAACATTGGCAGGTATTTTATAAATCAAATATTTACCTTTTAGTACTGTAAATTATAACTAACTTGGATAATATTTTTTTAGTATTGCGTGCATCAGTTGCCCTACTGTGTATAAGAAGCTTCGATGTATAAAACCAGAATCGTGTATGGTCAAATTATTTGAATTCGATCAGCGTTTTGCAATGTACCTGGACTCGTTTATATTCTACGATTATAACAAACCGTTAGAATTGAAATCAGAATATAAAGAAAAATTTGATGTTATTTTGGCCGACCCACCTTTCCTCTCAGAAGAATGTGTGAGAAAAATTGCAAGCACGATTAATTTTTTGAGCAAGGGGAAAGTAATTATGTGTACAGGTAAGGAATAAAATTATTTTATTATTTTATCATGTAATTAAAAAATTTTTTTTTCTTATAGGTGCTGTAATGGAAGGATTAGTGGAGGAGACTCTTTCTTTACATCGATGTCAGTTTGAGCCAAATCATGTACACCTTTTGGGAAATCCATTTTATTGTTATTCGAATTATAATTTTGACGATTATGTCTTTAATAAAATTCCAGCTGAATGTGATGGACAGTAGAACAATAAAAATTTTTTTTGAATAATTAAGTCCTTTTTAAATAATAATACTAATTAAAGATTTTTATAAGTTTATTAAAATCAAATAGTTATAATTTTAAAAAAGCCCCTAAAATAAATTATATAATAAATTTAAGTTTCAATATGCCACCGGAAGAAAATAAGCCAGTGTAGTAAATCATGCAGCACTAAGATATAGCATTTCATAATATATGTAGTTTTATGCTTAACCCTTATGTCAGTTTCAGCCAAATCATATACACCTTTAGGGAAATCTGTTTATTGTTATTCGAATTACAATTTTGACTATCGTCTTTAATAAAATCCCAGCTGAAAGTGATGGACAATAGAATAATAAGTCTTTTTTAAATAATAACAAGACTATCAATTTAATTTAATAATTTAAAGGTTTTATGAATTTGTTATCGAAATTGAATAGTTACAATTCTGAAAGTTTCTCAAAATTTTTATGATATATTAAATATCTGTACACAAAAGAATTACAATAAATTTAAGTTTCAAAAACTACAATGTGTTATCACACTAATCTGTATTTCATATTATCCTTTTGTGCTGAATCTGCAACGAAATGCTGAGTCTTCCATAATTTCGAATAAACGCTATTTCTGTTGTTTAATAGAGACCGATGATCGCCTCTCTCTAATATATGGCCATTTCCCAGAACTAAAATTTCGTCAGCGTCCATAATGGTGGACAAACGATGAGCAATGCAAATAGATGTTCTATTTGTAGTTGCTCTTTGAAGTGCCTTCATGATAGTCTAAAAGAAGAAAATTAAAATAAACAAAATAAATTCTTTAAAACAAAAATAACTTACTAGTTCCGTTAAAGAATCTAAGGATGACGTAGCTTCGTCGAAAACTAAGATTGGAGAATCTTTAAGAATAGCTCTCGCTATAGCCACTCGTTGCTTCTCTCCGCCCGATAATTTCAATCCACGTTCACCGACTTGCGTTTCGTATCTCTGCGGCCACGTTAGAATCGAATCGTGCAATTCAGCCATCTTCGCTACAGCTTCGACTTCCTCTATTGGTTTCTCAAAATCCCCATATCGCAAATTGTACAAAATAGTATCATGAAACAAGACTGAATCCTTTAAAAAAAAATTCATACAATGATCAACAAATTACCTAAAACATGCATTAAATTACCTGCGGCACAACCGCGATGCACCTCCGTAAACTATCCAACGACACATTTCTTATATCCTGACCTCCAATTAAAATTCGACCATAATTCGGATCAAAATATCGATATAACAATCTTATGACTGTAGATTTCCTATTAAAAAAACACATTTGTTCTAAAATAACCAATTTTCAGTATTATCACATACCCTGATCCACTTCCACCAACGATAGCAATTTTCTTTCCAGCTGGAACAGTAAAATTTAAATTTTGTAAAATCGGTTTGTCATCGATATACTGAAAACAAACGTTTTCGAAAACAATGTTGGCTTGGGAAGGTGAAATGGCTAAGAGAGGTGCATTGAGTTTGTTTTTAATATTCGGTTCTATTTTGAGCAGAGAGAACATGGTTTCCATGTCGATAATTGCTTGCCGAACTTCTCGATAAACAGAGCCGAGGAAGTTTAAGGGCAGCGAAAGTTGAAAAAGCAATCCGTTAACCATAACCAGATCGCCGATTGTCATCGTGCCTAAAAAATTTCACTTTAAATTTCACAACTGACTCTTTAACTTACAAATTACCAGCCAAGATTTCTTGACTCGCCAAGATCATGATGGCCGACAGCGATATGCTGAAAATCAGATTTTGACCGAAATTTAGATATGCTAAACTTGTGCTTGTCTTCAGAGCGGCGTCTTCGTATTTCTTCAAGAATCTGTCATATTGATCAGCTTCGTACTTCTCGTTATTAAAATACTACTTTAAAATAAAAGAATTTCATTAAAATTTCTTTTCTTGGGGATTTTCAATTAAAATTCCAAACCTTCACTGTTTCGTAGTTAATTAATGAATCAATTGCTTTCGCTCCTGCCTCGTTTTCAGCTTTGTTCATTTTAATTCGGAATGCTGTCCTCCATTGGGTTACACTCAGCGTGTATGCTGCATACGCGCCAATACAACCCAATGAAATCAAGGCATAACTTGCGCCACATTTATAATACAAAATAGCGCTTACTAAACCCACCTCAAATACTGTGGGCAACACATTAAATACGAGCGCTGACAAAGTGAAATTAATTCCCCTAAAAGTAAAAAGAAAAAATTAAAAATTATTTCAAAATTTCAAATAAATCCTTAATTTCAACCTAGATCCTCTGTCAATAGCCCTCGATAATCCTCCGGTGTGTCTTGACAAATGAAAAGACAAATCCAACGAATGCAGATGCAAAAATACATTCTTTGCTACATTTCTGATGGAATTTTGTGCTACTTTAGCAAATATTGCACTACGCAGTTCGTTGAATAAAGCAGATCCTGCTCGCGCTACACCATCTACAATAAAATACAAAAAAAAATTATTATTAATCAAATGCTAATTTTTATACACCTACTTACATCCTATCAACAAAGCCGTACTAAAACTCACGACGGTGCTAGTTGGATCCGTAAGAGCTAACACATTACCAGTTTGTTCGTTCAAAAAATCGACAGCGTGTTTAAATATAAACGGAACTTGAACGTTCACCACTTTAGAAACAATCAACAAACTCATAGCTACGACAACTCGTTTCCGCAGCGGTGGATTATCGGGTGGCCAAACGTAATGTAACATTGTGCGAACAACTTCGAATCCAGTCACTTTATCACGTTTCTCTTTTTCGCTTCCAGTCGATCCAGGTGTCTTTTGCTGAGAAGAAGTTTGGATGCAACATCGTAATTCTCCCGTACTCAACTTTGGATGCCATAATTTCGATCTCCGAATCTGTAGAAGCCGACCAGGGAAAGGAATCTGAGTGAAATCATGTTTAGTTTTAATGTCTCGTTCACTTATTTATTGCTTTTTGCACGTCTTACTTCTCTACAAACGGTTCTGCCCTTGAAATTAATGAAAGTCGACAGGTGTTTAACCTCGAATCTGTTCGAGTGTTTAGTTCGTGGAGCTGCGAACACAAATGGCTTTAAAAATCTCGTTTTCTGTGGTATCATAAAGTACATGGAATAAATTGAAGCCATTCGTGGGAGCTTGGGGTTGCATCTAATTTTTCTCGGTCAGAATCTGCGCTTGCGTAAGCGCGGCATGGTCTCGGTCCAATCGTGTATAAATATGGCGGTGGTAACCTAGCAACGGATGAAGCTATGTAGTGAAACGGGTAGTGAAGCCATAACAAAATTTCCCTTTAATAAAAGTGATTATATAACAGGAAATTCCAGACCTATAAATGTTTTTTAAGACTTAAAATTGCAAAACAAATTCAAGTTATTTTTCTCAGATTGCTGTTTTTTTGTGCAGCATCACAGGGAAGCATCCCTAATAGCATCAGGGGTTTGGTAATGGAATAAATTCAGCCAATGAAATCATTTCCAAAAGACAAATTCCGAAGATAAATTCGATGATATAACAATCTTTTTTATATAACAATCTTTTTTATGTAATAATTGATAACATATGACTTCAACGATTAATGATTAAAAATAAATTTAACTCATTTTAAATAAATAACGAAAGGTAGTTTGCGCATTATTAGTTTTTTATTTTTTTATTTTCAAAACTAATTTCAGTAAAAATATTTCTTTAGATCACTACAAAATGTTATTTTTTATTTTTTATTTTTTATTTACTTATAGATAATTAACTCTACTGATATCATTTCCGCCAACCGTCGTTTCCGAATTTTCTGTTCTTTAAATTTCCAGAAATGTCACACCCACAAGATAACATGGTACGACATCCTCGAATTTTGTTATTTTTTTTAAGCATGACTTTGTTGAGATCCATTTTAAAGAGCTTTGTTACTTCATACCAGAAGTAAATAAAGTCCAACTTTACTCCAGTTCATATTAGATCCACATGACCACGTGACTCAGACTAATGAGGTAAATTTGTTACCAGCAGTTAAATTTAACTATATTATCTATTTATGATCAAATTTATTATCTTTACCTTGATATTATTTCTTAAGACAGGTTTAACCAGATATTCTTTTAGCTTCCAACGACTTCCAATGTAACTCAGTGTAACTTCCATTTAGTTCGATCCTGTGTATGGGCAACGTCGCTCATACACAGAATCAAACTAAATGAATGATACAAATGCAACGTTTGCAACTTCAATTCTACAAGTAGAGTTTCAACAACAATATCAACTTATATGGAAGCTCTCGAGAGGAACTTAATGGGTTTTATCCCATTAGATTCCACAAACTCAGTCAAGCAAATATTTTATTTCAGACTGCAGAATTCTCTAGCTAAAGGGCATCGACACAACAATAATCTGAAAAATATTGAAAATCTTCCTGGTGGAAGTGGGAACTAGGAACAGAAGAATATTGGAAAATTTTTAAATTAATACTTTGAAATATGAAATGTATAGACCAATTCATTATATAATCTGTGTAAATTTGTACCAGACGGTGTAATAAATTAGAAGAAGCAAATAAATTACTTTATACCAATAGACATTCCGTATTAATTACACATTTGGAAGTCGAAATTTGAAAAAGAGTAAAAAATGTGAGGTAACTCAAATCTGTGAACTCAGCAAGATTACTGAAAGAAAGTATCATTGGATGACAAATTCACATAAAAAGTAGTTAACAATAGAATTATTCACATCGATAAGAATCGTCACTGATGTATTAAATGTTGATCCTGAGTTGAATAGTCCAATTTTAAATCATAGTCCATTGATAATTTCTGAAAAATCCAAGAATTTTGGCGTCTGTTTATCACATTTAATCTGCTATTGTCTGATTTTTTATACTAATAACGACTGCAGATAAGAATTTAGGCAATTTACTTAACGGAATTAGCCAAATCTTCAGCAGATGAAAAGAATATAAATTTAAATTACAAGACAATTTAAAAAATAATATTTCTTCTGTTAGATTAAAACTGCAAAAAGCGCAGAAATTATCAAAGAGAAACAATAGAAGTTCACAGATTAAATGTTAGTGTACTAATTAAATGATAAAACTATCAATTCGATTGTTTATCAATCGAAAATCAATCAAGTTTCACAATAACGTAACTTTTAAAGTATACCTGCATCATTATTTATACTTATTTATGTTTTTTGTTTTCTGTTTTTTTTTATATATTTTTTTTGCAAAACTGACAAACTATTTTTATCTTAGATACCAAAAATGTAAAATCTGGTTTAATTCCATTACACCTGCACTCCGATGGAAACTTCCCATGGAAATTTCCTTTTAACCGTCACATTTTAGATGTTTGTTGTCATTTAAGACCTGGCATCAATCAACACATCGGTGATACTTACTATTTACATCTAGTCACTTCAAGGACGGATAAAGACGTGAGGTGGCTTATTTATATCTTTTCTTGATCATAGTTTTAAAATACCAATTTTAAAATACCAAGGTATCTACTACATTTATTTTCTCCTGAGGCATGGGAAAAAACATTGACGTTCTTTTTGTCCGTTAATTAAAAGAAAAAAAATTAATTTATTCCCTATTTGTAATTTCACTTTACATCACATATAATTACAATATCCGCCAAAACTCCCATTTCCACATTTTGAGGAATTTAACTGCAGTCTGTACTAGATGATACTGGTTTATTAACCTAATTCGCATACTTTTAAATACGCTTTACTGCTTAACTCCTATAATCCAGCGTGTTATTGGAAGGTTTAATATCATATCAACTTGATTCAAATCGTTGATCTTTATAAACCAAAGTCGAATATGACAGCCGCAGTTCAACCACTTTCTGTCAGCAATGGTAAGTTGAACAGTTCCTCTCAGGAACATATCATTTAATTCTCTTTAAAAGGGAAAAAAAAAACAAAAAAAAAATCAATTGACATTTAAGTCAATTAATTTATAAGTGGATGTTTCAAGTGTTTGTGATAGTTAGTCATATTTCTGTTTAAAGCCTTTATTTCTTAATTTAAAAGTGATGCATATTTATATCTTGTTCACTTCCTTTGAGTATATAATTTCCTTTATGAGTAGAAGTAGTTCCTATCACGAGATTTGGTAATCTTTAACTTTGTCATTGCCAGGAGTGTTTTAGTAAACATTCACCCACCACACGAGAACTCTTTCCCATTAAATGAAGGGAAATAATTAGTTATGAATCACCCATAATGACGCGCGAATTATTTATCCAAGTACTTCACTAGTGTTTGAATATGACGTCAAAATTACGTCACTGTAATGAAATTATAGGGAAAACACCAGTGCAATCGAGAATCCCGTTCTAAAGCCCTAATGGCTTTGGAATTTGCGGTTAAATGTGATTGACAAAGTATAAATGTTTCACAATCAGTCGTTGCAAGCACGGAAAACTTTATTCTGACTTTTTACAAAAATAATTAATGGATCCCATTTCCCGACGACGTCACTCGCTGTGTGTGCGACCATCGGCTCCAGCGCATGATGATGGTGGTGGTGAGTTGGCTTGATCGTTTATTTCTCTTTCAAATCAGACATTTCTGTGAGTGTTTTCAGCGAGAAAGGTAGAAACATAGTTTTTTTTAATTCTACATTTTTGTGGTTAGTATTTTTATACATTTTTGTAAGAAGAATTGACGGGAAAATGAATTTTTCGTAATTGTTGGTGGCGAATGAGTAAGGGAAACACTATTTCTGATACAAGGGAGTGCCAGTAACAGATGAAATTCAAATTTTATCATTTAATAAATTAACTTTAATCAAAAAACAAATATCGGAAATAAACTAAATTGCAGACATAGGTGTGTTTCACAAATAACATTTTGTTTACTTTCAATCTGAGATACAAAAGAAGAAAATTTCCGTTGTGAAACCGATCTATAATTACGCCGTTACTAAAACCTGAAATTCAAACCGAAAGCTTTTCGGTTTGTTGATAAGGATATGTTAGCAACTCGACGCCACATTTTCGGTATCGTTTTGTTGCTTTTCTTCTCCTTATTTGTTAAAGGGGAAAATCCCTTTATGCTGACACACATTTTGAATTTAGTTGCGTAAACATAGTTTTGTTTTGCAAGGCCATTTTAGTGCAATTCAAGTAGGTCGTATGACGTCACATATAAATATGAATGCATATTTTATTAATGAGTTGCGCCGCGATTGTAGAATGAAACTAAACTCGAAATTTTCTTTCTCTTTTCACTAGGTAGCTTATCATGGCTGACAGCAGCTGCTGATATAATGGGCGACAACCGAACAACGGACTTGGCATGCGACGGTACTCTGACATCTCTCCCACCGAGGTCTTTTCCCGATCCGAATTCTTACGGCATTAAGTCCGACTGCGACAATAATGGAAGCTTGATGAAATTCGAGCAACATCGTTTGGCAACTTTTGCATCGTGGCCTGAAAATGCACCGATAGAAGGGAAGAAATTAGCCAAAGCCGGATTTTATTACGAGGGATTTGAGTTTACAGTCAAATGTTTCAGTTGCAAACGGACGATTGATAAATGGGATTTCGGTGATCAAGCGATTCAAAGACACACATTTTTAAATCCAAGCTGTGACTTTGTTTTGAACAAATCGGACAATGTTCCCATTTTTGGCCAGCAATGCCGTTCATACACAGGATCGAGCCGGACCGAGGAATCCTTGCAAAGTAACACTAATTCAATCCTTCCGTCAACATCGAGGCCTCAAAATTTGCGCATCCCGTTTCCGACGGCGTCAACAGCTGCTAATCAATTTGATGAGAAAACCTGGGAATGTTTTGGAAATTTGTTGAGCGAAGAGGAGCGATTAAGGACGTTTAAAGGGTGGCCTTCGACGTTTGTTAAGCCGGAAGATTTGGCTCGAAACGGGTTTTTTTATCTACGGGATAAGGACAAAGTCCAATGTTTTTTCTGTCGCGGAATCGTCGGCGAATGGGAAGACGGCGACAATCCGGCCGTGGAACATAGAAAACATTTTCGACGATGTCCGTTTATTAGTGGGTACAATGTCGGAAATATCCGGCTGCGACGCTCTTCCGAGGACGAAGGAATCGAGGTTTCGCGAACCCCGACTGATGACTGGAATGGAGACGTGACCGGGAAATACAATTTCGAAATGGATGTGTTCTCGCATCCCGAAAAAGGAGGGATGACTCCGTCCAAATTATCCAAACTCGGCATTAACCAACATTCTGCGCCCAGACATCCAAATTACGCAACGTTTGAAAGTAGAATAAGGTCCTTTCAAACTTGGCCCAGGGTTATACCTCAGGATCCGTGTAAATTGGCTGAGGCTGGATTTTATTATGCTGGTAAATTTAAAAAAAAATTATTTAAAATTTTTTAATTTTAACGAATTTTTTTTTATTTTAAGGTGTGAGTGATCATGTGCGATGTTTTTGTTGTGATGGCGGATTGAGAAACTGGGAAGCGAATGATGATCCATGGGTCGAGCATGCCAGGTGGTTCGGAAAATGCTGTTATCTTAATTTAATGAAAGGACATGAATTCGTTGAAGAAGCCATGGCACAGCATCCGCCTATTTTACCTGTAAGTTATTGATTTTCATTTGAAATACGAATATAATAATTTATTTTAAAAATATTTTTAGGTGCAACCAGGACCGTCTACTAGTGAAACGCCGAACGAAGATCCAGTAAATGCATTCATGAGATCATCGATTGTGAAAATCGCTTTGGAAACCGGTATTGATCGAGAAACGATCCGAAAAGTGATTGCAAAAAAAATTGAACTGACCGGAACACCATACGATGATGCAAATGCTTTAACTGAAGCTTGTATGGATTTCCCATACATTCACGAAGCCAAAATGTAAAATAACAAAAAAATTCAAAACGAAATTAGATTTGACGGTTTTCTTTTCTTTTATTCAACAGTGAAAACAAAGTAATAACCCCAATAAGTGAAAGTTTGACAACAACATCAACAATAACAACAACAACAACGGAGGAAAGCGGCAGTAGTTTACCATCGAGCGCAAGTTTCAGTATAAATAAAGTTCAAACTCGAACTCCAAGTAATAAGATTTTTTTAATTTAAAAAACAAAGTTATAAATTTCTTTTTTTTCTCTTTTTAGTTGATTTATCGGTTGAGGATGAAAATAGACAGTTGAAAGAAATGAGATTATGTAAAATATGCATGGATGAAGAAATTGGTGTTGTGTTTTTGCCCTGTGGGCATTTAATTAGCTGCTTTAAATGTGCACCTAGTTTAAAGGACTGCCCACTGTGTCGGAAAGAAATTAGGGGCACAGTACGAACATTTCTGTCATAGCGTCTGCACTGACAGGGAGACCACATGAATAAGACACTCATGAATTAGGTTGAATTTTTTTTTTACAAGCAGAGGAATATCATTGCATTACAATGCTAAAGTAGAAATTTGCAATGGCAAATAGAAAAAAAGATATTATTGCTTGAAGTTGCAGTTGTACAGACTCGTACCATGAATACCATATTTGCCGTTGCAAATTTCTACTTTAGCATTGTGATACAATGATATTCCTCTGCTTGTAAAAAAAAATTCGACCAAATTCATGAGTGTCTTATTCATGTGGTCTCCTTGTTAGTTAAAAATCACTGGTTTTTTGTGAACTACAACTAAATAGGGTTTATTTAGGTATACATTGAACTATTAATTTAAATAATAAGAAATATGTAGTTTGTTCATTACTCAAGGTATTTTTCCTTTTTTTTTCTGTATCAATATCATAAATTAATGAAAAACCAGTGATTTTTAACTTAAGTATGATGATGGTGTTATACTTTTTAATAATTTTTTTGAGAAATAAAAACTTTCACTGTAGTCGTGTTAAACTACAGTTTTGTAAAAACATTAGTAGTGATTATTATTATTAAAATTATTTTTATGATAATTGATGAACAATTTTGAATTATTCTTTCATGATCAACACGATGTTTTCTCGACACAGTATGAATGCGCCACAAAATAATTTCTAAAAAAAATATAATCAAAGTAATTTTTTTTACAAATTTAAGTGAGACAATATTAAAGGAATGATATATTGCATGTTGGTACAAATATTTTACTTCTATAAGTTCCATTCATGTTTCCATGACCTTAAAATTTGTAACTAGATGACGCCACAGTTCAAGCGTTGTGTACGACAATTTTCATGCACGTGCGCTTGAAACATGGACGATGATACAAACCGTTTTGGTCGGTGAAAATACAGGTTTCCATTGTATAAATGTAACATTCGGCGCAGTTATTTTTCAACTGTTCGTGAAACGGTACCACAGAATTTAAAATCTATTCACAGTATTGAGTTGATACCAATTTTTTTTCTTATAGATTCTCGTGTGAGCGTCAGCGTAAATCAATTTCAGGCTGGTAAAAGTGAAGATTTTATTTTATTCGGAGATATCTTGAATATTTTTGCGAGTATGATTTCATTATTGAAGTCGAAAGTGCTTTTTACTCGCTTTTTACTCGGAAATGGCAACCAAATTGATTTCAACGCTTGTCACTCGCTTGAAATGTAAGGGCTCTTTGGCAACGCAAAATGTTATTAAAAAAGTTATGTGTCAATTTATTTTGCTTGCTTTATGTAGGTTATAAATGGAAGATGGATAACTTTGAAAGAAATTGTGAAGTACCACTTCACAATTCATAATTCAGAATTATAAGAGTTTGTACTTATCTTATGATGTATAGCTCGATCAACAAGGTTAAATAAATGTCTAGAAAATAATTATGAAGTCATTAAACATCTTATTTATTTCAGTCGAGGAATTTGTTAAATGCAGTGAACGAATTTTGATTTGTAACTGTTTACTTACTGGAAATTTTAGTTCGAAGGTATGTGTTATAAACAGCAGAATCATTTACAGATAAATTTAATATTAATAAGCAAAGTATATTTGCATTTCTTTGTTTAACACACACTTTATTAGTGATGTTTCTTCTTTTTTTTTCCTTTTTCCAGGATGAATTTTATTGTAAAAGTTCTAAATCTAACTATTTTAAGAATAATGACGGTAGTTAAAGTTGGTAGACATTTTTAGCAAAGAAAGAAATGCAAGTAAGTGAAAAAAAATAATTTTTTTACCTTAAAAATCGAAAGAATCTTTCCTGGTGAATAATTTTTTAAATGTACTGATTTCTTTCATTTTATTCAAAGAACCAATCCCAGTTACCATTTGGCCTTTGCTTATACATGAGTGAAACGTGAACATGGATTATCCGAACAAGTACGCAATTGAATTTGATGATTTACTCATTTAATAGCACTAATTAAGAATTCACTGAGGTATACATCGAACCATTTTCGATTGTCGATTTTCAACGTTACGTAATTTTTCTGGCGAAAACTTGATTAAAATGATCCCCTTCAACGAGCAGGTGATCGTATATTATCGCTTGCATAAATTAAAAGCATTTTTATTGATTAATATAAAAATTAATTAATTAGATTCATAAAGAATTTGTCATCGAAAACTCGGGGTCAACGAGGTGCACCATGGGAATTCAACTTGTACGATGTTTTCCGCTGGGTTGAATTGATAATCGCGAACGAGGTATTAATTACTTACTTAAATTAAATTAATTAATTAATCTATGTGAGCGAATTTGTTGAAACGAATGAAGTGGAAATCGGCAACTACGTTGCTTAGCGAGCAAGGACCGGTTCAAAAACGGAAATAATCGATTAATGGTAAGAGTTACGAATCAAAATGACTTTTAATTTTCGAAAATGATTATCAAGTTTCAAATTATCGAAGGAATGGGGCGCATCTGGTTGATGGGAATAATTGCAAATTGCGCAATAAATGCACTTTAATGAAAGATTAATCTCTAGGAGGTGTTGTTATTACAATTTATTGGTGTTCAGGTGCACAATAACCACTGAAATGATCACTATAAATGTTAATTCGAATACCCACGTGTTTTATAATCAAATTTAAACTTAAAATCGATTTTTTTCTAAAAAAAAAATTCAATCTTTTAGGTGGATGACGTGTTTGCAGGGTTTTCGAGATACAAAGTTGTTGCCGGTTTATCAACGCATCTCCTGCAAATTGGAGGGTCTTGTATTCCTCGATGCCAATCTCCAAGCCTCAATTGGGGTTGATTTAACCTCGCCAATCACGCGATTCCTGCTTCTACACCATCAGCTACCATCTCGTGAATCTATCATGACTTGTCTGTAGAGGCAATGGACGCTATTTTGGTACTAGTAATCAACGAGAAAGAAAAAATAAAAGAAGCAAAAAAAAAAAAAAAAAAAAAAATGAAATATTTACTTTAATTGATTTAATTAATTAATCAAGGTGGACACGAGTGGCAAAACACGTTAAATTATTAGCACACTAAAGAGAAACGAATTACAGTAAATTCAGATACCGATCCGATGGATTATTGGAAGATTCGTGAAGGTAGGAACCGTTTGTTTTAACAAGTTTTTTTTTATTGCTTTTTTTGATGTGTTTTGGAGTTTTGAGTATTTCGTTTCGGTGCACGATGCACCGGATCATCAGCTTGAGTTGACAGCGGCGATAAAAGCGCTGCTGAAAACGGTTTTACGTAGGGATTATCTGGGAACGTACATTTTTCTCGCAGTTTTATAGGAAAATGCAGATCACTGCAAAGATTTGATCGTGAGATTTTATATCGTCATTGACGTATTTAAAGAAAGTTAATAACAATGCGAATTTAAGACAATTTAGAGATGTAACGGGCGCGTGTTAATACTTGGGGAGAGCTTTTAACTTAGGCTTTGTGCCAAGTTATTATCAATATGGCAGTGAGAGGCTTTTCAGCAACAGGCAGTAAGAGGGCAATTTCAAGGTACTATCTTGTGCTCACATCATGAGAGTAATATGTTATGAACATCAAGTTTAAGTTTTAATGAGCTATCATATTTCGTTTGTTATAGTGACAGTATTCTTTTTGTCGCGACACTGAAAACCGAGTAATTTCCCTCTTATTTTACTTCACTGGGATAAGCTGTGTCAGATTAATTTCTCATAACGAGTAACAATATCTTTTGTTATGATAATGTCAAGTTGGAGTACAGTTTTGGCTTTTTTGGCAAATTTTTATTAATTTTGGTTAAAGTATGAGGGAGAAAAATGAAAAAATATGGAAAAAATACATAAATTCAATTTTATTCAAAGTTGAATAAGCGTTGAAAAAGAAATGAGGCAGATTTGTAGAATATTAAAATAATATTCTAACTTTATTTTAATTAACTGTAAGAGGTGCTGCAATTTACTTAAATTTCTAGTTTAGGCTTTAAGTCCTTGAAATAAGTAGGAAAAGTTAATTGCTAATTCCACACACTAGAAATTGGCTGTACTACTTTCCTAATTCCACTTATGTTCATGCATAAAGTAATATGGTTATTTATTGCACATATTCCATTAAATTGCTACCAGCACCAGAATAATCATGTGTGGTTTACAGCTAATGAAGCTTCATCATTTAAATTCATCAAGTTAAAATGAGATAAAGGAAAATATTTGATATTGAGTGATAAGACATGGAAATATTTTACATTTTCAAGCTGAAATTTCCACTGTTTGATGATAACATCTTTCTCTGCACAACACTCTTCTCACTTTAAACTTGTGACTGAGCATGCTACTAAAATTGCTTTCCCAATATCTGATGGCTGGGATGTCTTTATGGGCCTTTTTCAAAGGAGATTTGAAAAGATTTTTTTCCCTCATTTTTCTTTACAACAACCAAAACATGATTTTTATGCCAGTAGCAACAATGATATGAAAATAAGATAGCAGATAAAATTAAAGTTATATCATGTGTAGTTTGAGGGTTGGGAAAGAGAAATTTACATTGCCACATGATAAAAAGAATTATTGGGTCTCCAGGCAGAATAAATAGAGGTGATATTGGGAAAATGACAGGAAGATCAGAAGTGTTGCCAGCCATTAAGCAGAATTAATTTTATGACCAAGTTTAATTTCAACTTTGTGGTCACATGCCCAAAGGACATGCACCTAATTAATTAGCAAGTCGCTAACGAAGTGAGTCTAACATTGGACTTTGTTTTGGTTTCTCAGTGGTTTCTCTGTTGGTTTACAAATCGTGCATTCGTGTCTTATTTTTAGTCGAAGGGAAATAACCGAATGAAAATGTTTTATATGAGCCATATTTTGTTCAAATATTGCAAGCAAAACATGGTGCCGTATACGGCTGTGTTTTGTTTGTCTGGCGCTTCTAAAATTGTGGGTGGGTCTTAGAATCGAAGCATCAAACAAATCCATTCTTTTTTAAATATCTATACGTATGATAGAACCCCGCTAATCCGAACTAATTGGGACCGGATTACTGAATTTTTCATAATAAAATGGATTTTTGCAAGTATTTTGACACCACCATTAATTTATGTAAATTCTTTTTCTTGAGGAAAACCTGTTGAGTTTTATGTTATTATTATAAGAGTTATAAATTTTCCCTAAAGCTGCTTTTGTGCAAACTTCAGAATGATTTAGAAGTAAATAGTAACTTTGCTGCTGATGTTAAGCCCACAATGACTTGCACCTAAATTCTGATTCAATCCATGTGTTAAAACTGAGACTCACTTTATTCTGGGCTTATCGATCAGTCACTGCAGTCATGCCGGGGTTTTTAAGTAAAAGTCTCAGTTGGATTTTAATTCAAGCAAACTTCAATAAGCTGTCAGTTAAAACTTGGGATCAAGAGACCGAAACAGCAACTTTTAACCTTTTCTACAGGTTTTGTGCTATTCATTGAATACAGATACTCCTGATTGGAGGCACTCAAATAAAGGTCACATCTACAGTTGCTGGAAATACGTGCATTCATTAAAGTCTCAAAGACTTATACGGATTATGGCAAAATCCACAAAAGGGACTTATACTAACTGGAGGTGACGTTAAACACATCAAGAACAGATAAGGTAGTTAATCAAGCGACAGTTTACGTGATTGTTTTGGTCACTTGTGCTTGACATGTTGATTAAATGTTTTATTGTTGATGATGTTAGAGAGTTTGTGGAGAATAAACTTATGTCTTATAACTCATAAATTCCACGTTAAATATAAGTTAGATTTATAATTAACATGGAATTTATAAGTTATAAGACATAAGATTTGTTCTCGCAAAATCTCTAATAAGAGTAAAATATTTTTACATTTTGTTAAATTGATACACAGTATTTACTCAAGTACAGGTCAAACCTCACTATTACAAACTCACTTATAATGAATTTTGTGTTTGAATCAATATTTTTATTGGTTGGATTCCTATTTATTCAATGTTAAAAAAGTTTGAATATAATGAATTTTCGCTGTTGCGAATTATTATTATGAATACATTTCATTTGCTTGAAGCTCTATACGGTATATCTCATTTTAAGACCACTTTCCGGTCTAAAATTGCAAATTTAATAGGATTTTTCACTGATAAATTGTTTGCATCACAATATTTTGTGTTAGATACTTAAAGTGGACCTCAGATATCAATAAAAATAAAAATTGTAAAAGTCATAACATAAGGGGTAAAAAATCTCGCATTAAAACTTAAAATAAGATGACAAGTTACTTCTAGAGTTTTATGGTTTAAATTTAGATTATTAATTCATTTTGTCCACTTTAATTATCCTTTAATCGAATTTTGCATTGAATTCAATATAACGAGTTTGTTTGCTATATCGGGTATTAAGAACTCTTTATATTGTGAACAGATTTTGATGGTCCCTTCGAGTTCGTTGTATCGATGTTTGACCTGTATAATGCTAGATTCACACCTGACTTAATGTAACAGTAACTTAAAAGTGTTCACACTTGCCAACTGTTTCCTGTTCAAATTAGTCAATGAGGAGACAACGCGACACAAAATGGAGTCTTCAGCAGGAAACAGTTGAGTTCCTTATTGGCTGAATTGTAACATTCAAAGTTAAGTTATGGCTTAATTTAACTCTGAGTTTAATTAACACTTAAAGAATGTAATATCCCATAACTAACGTTACGGCTAAGTATGAACACAAGCATGGAGCAATAGAGTTAACGTTAACCGTAGTAGATCAAAATTATTTTGTATTATTTCTTAACGTAAGATGCAGCTACATACACTTCAATTTACAAGATTTACTGAGCCAATTTTTTATTTAATTGCGCCTTGCATCTTGTGGAATCGTTTTCGCCAAGATCCCATTATGCGCTGTCAAGAGTAAGTTGTAAAAACAGCCTTCTGGGAATTGACAGCCATAATAGGCAGTGGGTTTAACTGGATCATCTAGAGTCGAGTCAGTAATAGGCATCGATAGAGACACCAAGTCGTGCATTGATTGTCTCGCGCAAGATCAGCGAAGACAGACAGACCGGACAGAGGAAACAGCGATGAATTAAGCGTGACCTTTAAACATATTTACATTCCTCGGCACAAGTCAAAGAGAGAGACACATAAGTTGTTTGCATTTTGCAGTTTTAAGATGGATGCTTGTTTGAAAATGGTGTAAGTTAAGGGCACTTAGGGTTATAAGTTTGTTGAGAGCATTTCGGCACTCACTTAGAAGAATGTGGCTTTGGAATGGCACTTGGTTCATGCGTCACTAGACAATGTTATTTGCGGTTGAAATCCAGGAACGGAGCCTTTTCTGTTCGTGAAGGGAATTTGGTGGCTCTACTTTCATTGATCCCTAAGAGATCTCCAAAGACTTTGCTTCTTTACCAAAGCAAGATGGATGGCTTGTTTCATATAGGTTGTTTTTTCTCCTTTGTTGTTGTTGTTTCTTTTTTTTTTTTAAAGTTAAAAGAAAACAACATGTTAGGAATATGAAGTGTGTTTTTATTGATCTTTAAAAAAGTCAACAACAACCAGACCTACCTTTTTCAGTTAATTTTTCTGGCTATTATGTTTTGTAAATATGAGTTTGAAAAGGTTTTAAAGTAAAGTTGTTCGTCCTTTGTGTTGAAGAGAAACGGAAAGCTGCTTATGGTTGTTACAATGGCAGGAGGAGTGGATTATGGGTTAGACATGATACAATCAAGTTGGATTGGATTGGTTATTGGGAAGGAGTGGTAAATAGTTAACGTCTAAGGATTAATTTTGTTGTTGAAAGCTGATTTCAGTTGCGAGAATACTAATACTAGTTCACGTCTGACTTAACGTAACAACAACTTAAGAAATTAAGATTTAAAAGTAACTTGAAGGTAGGTGCACTCAATGTTAAAACCTTAAGTCAAAAATGGCTTGTGACGACTTTTAAAAGTCATCAAAAGTCAATGAATGTGAATGGCACTTGAGAATGGCTTATGATGATGACTCATAATAGTCTGGGCATGTGAAAATAACACTAGCTGCATTCAAAAATTAAACCAAACTTAGATTACCTTCAGTTTAATGCTAGGGTCACACCTGACATAACATAACGTTAACTTAAAAAATTAAGACTTAACCGTAACTTGAGTGTGTTCACACTTGCCAATTGTTTCTTGTTTAAATTGACCAATGAGATAGCTGCACACAAAGTGGTATGTTCAGCGTGAAGCAAGGCAGTTGCTGATTGGCTGAGCGTAACATTTCATGTTACGTTACGGCTTAATTCAACTCCAGAGTTGAATTAGCACTTGAGGCACTCAGTATCCCATAATGCACCATACGTCTCTCTTAAGTTACGTTACGATCAAGTATGAACCTAGCATTAGGCTTGTTTACGTCATTTTCAATAGCAGTTGTAATACAAACTGCAATGTAAAACGACAACATTAGACATAAAACTGAAGGGAAACTAAGTTTAGTTTAATTTTTGAATGTAGCTACTATTTTAACCGGGGAACCATACATGTTTGGGGACTTCGGCTTAATTACGCTTGTGGCAGGAAATGACTATACAATATGATTATTAATTAACACAAATCTTGATGAGTTGACTTTTGGGCGTTGACTTACATAACATGATGCGCTTTATGTCACTTCTGGTTTCCTATAAGTCATTGAGACTTTGAATGTGCCTATTGTTCACACTTGCCAACTGTTTCTCGTTCAAATTGATTAGTGAGAAGGTGTGGCATAAATTGAATTAACACTTAATGGAACTTAGTATCCCACAATGCATCATACAATCCTCTTAAGTTACGTTACTGCTAAGTGTGAACACAAGTTTGGATAAAAATTTTGAGAAGTTATTGTACGCGCACCAGGAGAATGAACCGGCTAGTCACGTGACTATGCACTAAATCTGCCTAATTAATTAAAAGTACGGGCTATTGGAGATAGAGCAATACTAAATAGTCATCTATTAATTGTTTTCAGTTCATCTCTTCCTTCAACCATCTGTATTTTTAATTGATTAGATAGATTTACGGCATAGTCACGCGACTAGCCAGTTTATTCTCCTGGTGCGCTTACAGTAACAAAGAATCAAAAGTTTCCATAAGTCGACATGTCTTGAACAAGATTCCCTTATTCGAATCGATCATTGCTGAATAATTGACACACATTGTTATTCAATGAAAGAAAGAGAAGGAATTAAATTTGAAATAAATATTTTATTGACAATAATAAAAATAAATAAGTCAAAACAGAACATCATTCGATCATTTCACGTTACATAATATCATTTAGCGATTTAGCACACAACAGTAGGATAAATTGAAAAAGAAGGAAAATACAAGCTATTAAGTTTGGTCTAAAGATTGTTAATTAGTCCAGGTTTATGTAGAGAAAAGTCTCTTAAAGTTGATGACTCGCAAAAGATTCATCAACCCTTTAATGATTACTGCCTCAGTCGACTTAATAATAAGTGTATAAGTGTAGAAGGGTTATTTTGAGCGTGGTAAAATTTTAATATTATTATACAATAGTAATTTTTCACAATAGTGAAGAAGATGCACGTATAAAAATCCTTTATCAGGTTTTTATAAAGTGTTGGTTTCACAATTGAGTCCTTTAAACTGGTTGAGCTTTAAAAAAAATGATGGGTTCTGGGAATAAAAAGAATGAAGTGAACGAAACATACCTTAAATTCTCACTTAAAATTCCATTAAAAACCTTTTAAAGAAGACATTTTGAATTCTAAATTGCCCATTTTTCCAACGCTTGTTGAATATCATACTTGGAATAATGTTAATCCAAGGGGGATTCATCAATGCTTATTAAGATATTGTTAAATATTCAGGCTGTTCAATGTTTAATGCCTTTTTTAAGTGCATTATCCATATTCTCTTTTTATGCTTTTCATTCTATTCAAATGCAATCAAATGGAAAAACATGAAAAAAGGGAAGTTATTAGTGCAGAAATTTGATTACTTTTCAACCTTTTTTTTCAAAAAACCTTCGGGGGGTATTTTTTTCCCTTATTACATATTCATTTCATGTATTTCGTTTCAGTTTTTTGTTAAATGCCAAATTCAAAGCTGCCATTTCGTTAAAACGTTGCAGAAAGGCTGGTTCTCACTAGCTAGTACTGCAAGTATGGCAGAAAGTAACAAAGAACAGATCAATTGTTTGAACTTTATACTTGCTACTCGCTCGATTAACCAATGACGATTCGCTTCATTCAAAATTGCCGAGACAATAAATTTCATTGGCCGTTTGGAAAATATGTACTTGCTAGTACAGTAGACTCCCGACTATCCAGGGCAGACGGGAAATTGACCCCACAGATAATCAAATTCTCCAATAATCGCAAATAGGTCAACAAAATTAAAAATTTTGTGAATCAAACATACACGTTAAAAAAGCGTAAAAATCCCAAATAAAAATCGCATTATTACAATGTTTAAGCATTAAGATTATGTATTAAACACGTTGTATATACGAAAGTACATCAGCAAATGTGTTTAAAGTGATGAAAAAGAGCAAAAAAATTTGTTTTTCGCATCATCACTCTTGTGAAAAATTTGAACTTCACTGGCGTGAGACTTCAACTGAGCCAAAATAGGTCACTTTGATGTATTGCAGACATCAGAGAGACGTATTTGGCTGTGTTTTTATGCAATTGAATTGAAATTTCATCACTTCGAAGCATAAAATTTTCGACTTGGATAATCCGCTTTCCGGATAATCCGCACACGGATAATCGGGAGTCTACTGTACTTTCACTCTTTCGCACTTGCTAGTGAGAATCAGTGTGGGATTAAATTGACCATTTGACTATTGTTACTGCGACTTTCAATTTGCCGAATCGAACACCGGACGATAATTCGGCAATTTGGAGTAAACGCTGCGGCGTTTAATGGGCGAAGACGTAAGGAAAAAGCCATTTGGCAAAAATTATTTTTACTCAAAATGTAAAATCATTGAAAACGAGCACCTAAATGACTTTCTATCTCCTCCACTATCTTTCACATTGTTCTAACTCTAGTTTCCGAATAGCAAGCAAATATCTGGAGTCAGCAAGTAGAAATCTCCAATAAAGCTTTTAGCTCAGTTGTTTTTTCCTATTGATTATATCCCTACTACCAAAGGAAATCTCTTTTGGACACATTTTCCTTCCTAAGCCCTTTGTTTGATATGTAATAACAAGTGAAATGTGCAGTGGTTGTCTCAATTCCTTTATCTGGAGATTATTTCAGATTTGAGCTACTGGCATTCTGAGTTAACCATTGCTGCAAGCCTGCTTGTATATTGGACATTAAAGCTGTACACTGTTAAATCTGTTAAGGTGTAATGTGCTGTAACAGGTTTTATGGCATCACTTGCAGAGTGCTTGTCAAGTACATTAGCTCTGCGCTCGATAGATACCGAATCGATGAGTATTGATTTCTTTATATTTCTTCAACTTTCGATTAAATTTTTTTTCAATCATTTAATAAAAGACCACAATGCTGGGAGGGAATGTTTATTTGCAACCTGTTACGGTTTATTGCCAAGTTTCGTTTAATCGGAGCGGAGTTTGAGAGCGAACAACGCGATGCAAATTAAGGCCTTTCCGCAATCAAAAATATGGTTGCACATTTGCGTTGAAAATTACTGTTAGAGGAACTAGCGAGGGGAATTTAAGGGTTGTGACTGCAGTGTCTGATTTACTTAATTTGAGGAAGTAATAATGATTTTTTAACCCTTAGGGTACCAACCATGTATACTTTCTTTTGGTTTATACATTTTTTTTATTACTCGACTTTGTTATAAAGTACAATCCCACGTAAAAAATTGTATAGATTACTGTAGAATTAGGCTTAATGCCATTGAATTAAATTAAAGGTCTATAGAATTTTTTTCGTTAAAAAACGTGCACATGCACGGTTTCAGTTGTATTAAACGGTTAAAATTCTTTCAGATTTTTTAAATTTTTTTTTATTCACTAATGTTTTATTCTTATTGGTGATTGGATTCTGGTATAAGCTTGGGAGATTTTTTCTTTTATCTGTCATTTTTTTCAGTTCATTTTTCTAGCTTAAAGTTTATCTCTAGTGATCTGAGCGCTGCTAATGATCGTTCCAATTGTGAGTTTTATATTGCAGCTTGCTTTGTAGAATTTTAATATTGGATATTGAAATATTAAAGTTTTCTCACGTGCAATGTCTGAGATGTTTATTGTTGGGTGGAAACCCGTAATTATAAACAAAACTCAGTAATTGACATCGAAGGAATTTAAAATCAAAATTATTCTCCGATTTTAAAGCAATTAAAGGAAATTATACATTTATTTCAAAAAAACCAATTATTGTTTGCTTCAAGTGACAATAGAGTTTGCGGAGAACAAATCTTTTGTCTTATAACTTATAAATTCTATGTTAATTATAAATCTAACTCATATTTAACGTGGAATTTATAAGTTATAAGACATAAGTTTTGTTCTCCGCAAACTCGCTATTTATTCACATGTCACAAAGATTCATGACTTAAAACTCATAAATTCCAAGTTATATGTAAACGAGATTTATATTTAATTAATTTGATAAGTCATAAATAAATAATGGCGATTTCCATAAAGTTTCTACCGACGAAGCAGAACAATTCAGCGCAAACTTTGCAACATGTAACATTTCCCACACGTGCAAAGTCTGTTTCTATTATTATTAAAGTAAACAAACACCCGAACTACATCATTAGACAGTTTGCAGAAAACAAAACTTATGTCTTATAACTTATAAATTCCATGTTAATTATAAATCTAACTTATAAATACCGCATTTCATCGATTCTAAAGCTGAGTTCACACTTGCGATAGAAGTTGCAGTAAGAGAAAAGTAAGGTGCATTGTGGGTAAAAAGTGACAACGATAGAAAGATGCTTGCAGTAGCTCAAATGAGAATGATGTGGTCAATTTCTCCTTACTTTTCTTACTTTACCTAACCTTACTTCCACTTCAAGTGAAAACAAAGTGTGAACCCAGCTTTAGATGCACTTTTTTTGACGACTCCCAAATTGATGGCACGTCCTAGAATCGAAGCATCAAAGAATAGATTTTACTTTTTTTTCCGGTATAGTAGTACTGAAAATAAGGGTGCATCTTAGAATCGATGGTGTCTTAGAATCGATGAAATACGATAACGTGGAATTCAAGCAACACGAGTTTTGTTTTCCGCAAACTCTGACGAGCGAAACTTAGCAAACAACCACCAAACGACTTATGGCTTAAAATTTTGACACTAGAATTCAAAGAATGATCCCTAGTGTTAAAATTTAGCCGAAAATGTTACAACCATTGAAAGGCACGAAATACTCGAAATTCTTTACCTGATTATTGCCTCGAACCAAACTGCAATTTGGCAAAACGTGATAGTTGAGAAAAATATAATATTTTTGTAATTATATATCTGTTGTAAGCCTAGATCTCTCCTCATGTCACAAGGTTGTTTCCCTGAAAATGAAAGGAGAAATCAAAGTTAATTAATTATAAAAATTCATTGATTTGCATTGGGCATTTGAGTTTAATCAAGAAGTGAACCAGATGGCAAAGGCTAAGCACATGTGAAATGTTGTCAGTGATAACAAATGGAGCTGTTGTTTTTGGCAAAAGGGGAAAAATCAATGGACAAAATGAGGCAAGAGGGTGTCGTTATTATTTGTTCATTCGAGGAATTTACTTCCAACTTTATGCCTGCGAGGGAAAATATCTTTCACTTATCAAATTGAGTTATGTCTAATTAATTAATACACACTTCTTATGTATTTTTGCTGTGTAAGCAGATTACATTTGAAGCGAAACATGAAATTGTAATTATAATTAACCGGGTTTAAGATCCTCGGGGCTTGGAAGATGGAATTCTCTAACTTTTATTTAAAATTTGAGATTTTCTAAGTTACTTTGCAATAATTGAATAACAATAATTGAAAGTTGCCATTTTTTCTTTGCAACAATGCAAGTTGAGTGTTTGTTTATTTATTTACTAGTCCGATTGAAGTTGTTTGTTACTTTCATTGTTTTACTTCAATTGAATTTGATATTTTTGTTGATGTAACAATTGTCATCGTCACTGAGTTTGTTGCCACATATATCGTAAGTTTGACGGTTCGAGAAAGGTTGAACGATTCGATCAAAATTTAATTTTTTGATTAAAAGAATCCTTTGTTCAATTCGAATTGTGACGTCATGAAACGACAATCAGGGAACGAGCTACTGGTCATTGCGTCTTTCTCCGGTTTGAATTGCGTCATAAAGTGCCCCAAAGAATTGACCGATTCCAAGCGAAAAGTCGCGAGAATCTTGTCTCAATTTATCTGCGTCGCCGTCGCTTGCGGCCATGACAAAGACGCTAAAACCGAAGTCGGTATTCGAGTGAAATCTCGGAAATTTAGCCTCGAATTAAATTTCCTTGAAAGGATCGAAATAAACGAGTTAAGTGTGGATTTTTGATTAATAGCGCGAACAAACACGTATAAATTTCCACAATCATTTTAGCATTTTCGGATTCAATTTGAGATTCAGATCAAATTACATTCAGACGACAGCAGCAATTTTCTGATAAATTTCTCCACGGCATTAGCACATATTAAATTTAGAAAACCGTAACAATCAATCGCAACTTTTTTATTAAATTAAATTTTTGAAAATTGAAAAAAAATCAAATTGAAGGGAAAAAAAAAAAAAATTTTTGTCTTCAGTTCTTCGCTCGAGGACTTGAAATGTTGTTGTTTTAGGGGTAAAATTGTTTGTTTTTAAAAGTACCATGGGAATTGATTAATTAAGAAAACAAACTTTTCTTTGCTTTTAATCTTCTTTTTTTAAAAATTCATTTACATTTAAATTTTTCTATTTACTACGGAAGGAAGAGCTCGCTTAAAGGAAATCATTTATCTATGCAAATTGCGAAATTATGATTTCCAAGCCCCGTTTTAGAAGATTGAGACTGGCTTTTATTGAATGTGTGCAATTGTGATGAAGAATCCAGTTTTCTACACCGTGTTCGCTTTAATAGTCGAATTCTACACGGGAGAAATTAATAACTTGAAATTCGCTTTTTCTTCCCAGATCGATTTATTTGTAATTTTAAAGTAAAATTTTTATGGAAAAATGCGACGTTTAATGCCGAGTTTAATCGATTTAGAAAGCGAGGCGACCAACAACATTTTTTTTTCTTGTTTTAAGCATTTTTTATTGCTGCCTTTTTGTGAACCTCATTTCCCATCGCATCAACTTGATATTAACTCGAATTTCTTCATTGTGCGAGAAGATTTTGCATTTCGGCGACGCAAACTATTTTTATATAAAGATTTGATGCGAATTTTGCGTTGGGAAATGGCAGACGCATCGAGCAAAGTTTAAATTAAAAGAATAACTCGAGACACTAAATTCTTCAAGTTGAAATTTAATCTCGAGATCTTGGTCAGCTAAATGACAAATTGAGCTGTAAATTTCCATTTGGAATGAATTTTGACAATATATCCCATATTTCTTCGAATAAATTCATAATTCTAAGTTTATTTAAACCATTTGAATGTTTTACAACGTTAATATTACAATTTTATGCACGAATCACAATGTTTGATGGATAATTAACTCGGTAAACAACAATTTGTTTATCAAAACTTTAAGTGATAAGAATAGCAACCCGCCATGTTTGATTTTTTCCCCATAGGAACCAATGTTAATTTAATTCCTGAATATATTCAGCTGCAGTTTGAATTTCTTATTGCTTTTTTTAAATAAATAAAGTATAAAATTTGAATTTTCCTATTTCAGAATTTTTCTCGACTTGTTTTACGAACTGATATTCAAAACGAGAAAAAGTTGAATTTATTAAAAAATTTATATCTTTTTAATTACGTACAGTAAAAAAAAATAATCCGCGAAGAAACTAAGAAACATCGACTCCTATGGGGGAAAAAATCCAACATGGCCGCTCCCTTATCAGCGATTTGCAATAAGATCCGCAGGGTTTATTCGAAGAAATCGGGAGAAAACTGGGATTTTCCATTAATTCAAATAAGCCTTATCAGTACAATACCATTACCACCTCACGAAAAATCAATAGAATAACTAATCACCATTTATTTTTTGAAATAACTTTTTACGACTTTCGAAGGGGGACAACAACAAACACCTTGTCGGCATTAAATCTTGAAGAATCAATGATATCTTCTTACATTTTTATGATACAATGCTCTTTATCACATTTCCCGGACATCTTGAACTATAGATTACCCCTAAAGTACAATTTTTTCCCCTTTTTTGTCCTCTTAGGTGATTACTGTCTTGAAAACCTTTTTAGCCCACTCGCAAGAGAAACTTGCAGTGATGGCTGATTAAAGGGCAAAGATCTTTCCCAGCCCCTTTTTTTACCGTCAGCCGTTGAAGTGTATGTAATAATTATGAAATATGTAAATAGAGGGAGATGCTACTTGCGGTAATCCATACGCAAGTTGTTTACTTGGATTTTTAAAAAGGATTTAGTGAGTTTTGTTGGTGTATTTATAAGTTAAAAAGGAAAACATGGCGGACACCAATATCTTGGTCAATTAAGTAAACGTCAACTTGGGCTTTTGCTTGGCTCGGTGCCATATTTTCTTGCGGGGTGGGTCCTTATGGGGGAACGCTGTCCAAACAGATCGAAGACGGTGGAATAATTTAAAACCCGTAGGTTTTCGACTTTAATTATTGCGGTTAATGTGTACTTTGACGACTTCCGGTTCGAATGAAAATAAAAGGAAAAAAGTGAAATTGCATTTATTCGCATGACGGACAAGTTGAGAAGATTTTTGAACGAGTGGTAATTATAATGAATGAATTACACAAAAGATTCGGCATATGAAATAGGAACGAATACGTACTCACATGTAGCTACGGTTGATAGTGCAAGGATAAGGGGTGCACGGGGAAAGATCGCCGTCGGACGAAGAGTTAGACGGGGGGAATCTCGGGGGCGGCGGCGGCGGGATGGGCGCGTCGTCCCCGCCGCAGACGCAGTAGCAGCAGATAACGTCAGTGACGGCTCGTCTCAATCCCTTGTGGAAGACGAGGAGCAGAGTCGGGTTGACGAAGGCGTGCACGAAAGCCACGTGGAGCGTGATCTCGTACGAGAGCGTGTAGCGCTTGGCGCCGGGGTCGATGATGGTGACCACAAAGAGCGGCGTCCAGAACAGCACGTAGGCCACGGTCGTGATGACGAACATTTTGACCCGCTCGATGCCCTCGCGCTCGAATCGGTGCACGTAACTGCGCACGTGAGGGGTGTCGGCGCCCAGCATGGGATCGCCCCCGTCGCACTGCATCGAGACCATCGCGGTGACCAGACTGGCCGCCCGGACCGCGTCCAGCGGCGCGCGGCTCAAATCCTTGTAGAGTTTTCGCAGGTGGAAGCAAGTGAGGAGAATGCAGAGCAGGTTGATTATGATCCATAAGATGTTGATGATGTGGTGCCTCATCGGACCATAGACCAGGGGACACATGTCCACGGCTTCCTGGTTACTGCTTAGAGCGCCACTTAAGAACGTTGGACCGAGGTTGATGGTGAGGCCGGCGAACCAGATCATCCCCATGCCGAAGAGCATGCATTGCGGGCTGTCCATCAGCAGTGGCAGCGGGTTCTCCTCCTCGTCCGGGATAAGGGGCGCGTCGTTGAGAACGGTCGTCAACATGTTGATGGTTGATACAGTCACGAGAAGGACGAAGGTCATTTCCAGGATGGAGCATTTGTGTAATGAAGTGCAGTTTAATACGGACACGCCTAATGGTACCAGGATGGCTGCTCGGGCACAGTCCACTAGACCCTGATGGAAAATCAGTCCCTGCGACCATCTGAAATGAAAAGGACCAATTCATTAACAAACCGTCTTTGTCTCCTTTTATTCATCCGCCATTCTGCTGGTAAGAGATAAGACACAAAAGAGAGGAAAACGATATAACTACTAATTAACCTCGTTTCCATACGTCAACGGTTTATGACATTTAACCAATTCCGCCATTTTACAACCTGACTCGACGCCGTCTCGTTCGCGCGATGATGAAAAATGAAAAATGAAATTTGCACTTGTTAAAATGCAAATTGCACCGTGCTGTAACCCTTTTAGGGTACTAAGTGGATGGGAAGGAACGTTCGGAGCATCATAAGCACCAAGATTGATGGGATAATGAAGACAAATTGAATTCTGGCTGGCATAGGTCACCTGGGGACACGAAGCACACGCTCGCTGACTTGACCAACGAGTCGGTTTTCGTCAAACGACCTCTCCCGAGTATTCCCAGTCAAGTTTAATTAACTGTTTGCGTGCTTTATGTTGTTTGAATGCGACTCATTTTTTCATTTAAATGCGCCACGTTTCGTTTGTCTGCGAGAAATTGCACCGAAAACGAATCAGCTGCGTTTTTCCTTTCTCTTCCACCCTTTTTCCGCTCGAGAAATTTATCGTTGCCAATGGAATTGAACACTGCCTTGATGCTTTTTCCTCCTCCCATCCATCCTTTTTCCTTTATGAGCCTCGTTTAATATGTTTTCGAATATTAAGGACGACTTTATATTCATTTCCGAGCAAATAAAATAAACTCGACAACAGCCGTTCGTTTTTTCCACATTTTTTCTTGTTTTTCTCAAATTTTTCAAACTCACTTTAATGCTGTTTGCTGGAAATGGAAAGGAACTTGATATTTAATGGTTCATAAAATTCTCGAAATGTTTGTTAAATATTTACATTAAGATATGTAGGATTTGACCTGTGTGATGTTCTGTCAGTTTGTGCAAACAAAATGAAAGTAAGAACACACGGCTTTATCTAGTTACCGTTAAACAAACTCATTTTTCGTTTGTTTTTTAAATAAAATGAAATAAAACGACTCCATTGTTTAACTGACAACGGCGCTCTCTAAGGTGCAACTTACCTTTAATAAAGATTTTTTTTTCTTCCTTTAATGTTAATACAAGGTTATTTGAATGGAAATGAGTACAAGAAACAATTTAAACCTTTGAATAGAGGTGGACTTTATTTGAATATGTTTTTGTTAAGCGAAACAAATGAAATTATGTGTGATGAATTTTTAATTACACAATTTACACTTTTTTTAAATTTTTTTTTCTTAGTAATTAATTAGGAATTTTTAATTTTTTTTAAAGTTTTGTTTGTCTCGAACGGATTAAGTAAAAGGTGGGAATTTCATTGATTTTTTCCTATTGGTTTATCGATTTAAGTAGTGGTTTTGCAGGAAATAAGTTTGTTTAGTCAAATGATCAATTAATGAACCATGTTTGTATTGTAGTGGGGTGTTTCCAAACCATCTTACTACGTGAAATATTAACGAATTAAAAGGGTTGAAAGTGATAAATTATAAATAAACGTAAAATCTCATCACCTTACGGCTAATTCACCTTATTTTCTAAATTTTTCTTTATAAAAGATTACGCAACTCATCCCATGTGTTTTCTGTGTCTTCGGTTGCGTGACCTTTTCAGAATAATAAATGTACGTTACGGTAAAAAGGGAAAATGAACGTAACGGAGGACGCAACCCACTGCATGCATTTTGAATGGAATGGGTTGCGTAACCTCTCGGTCTCGATGATGAAATAAATTGAAAAAATAATTTGGGGAGTAACGACCGAGTGGAAATGAAAGCAGAAGAGCGGAGTGTTGTGCTTTGATTTCCCATCGGTTTATCCATAATCTTACCTTCTGAGCGCTTTGTTGGTCAAAATGAACATCATAATGAGCAAATTAGCTGCCATGCCTAAAATTGCCAGCGTGAAGAGGACGATGGCTTCGGTTTGTCCTCCCGGGTGACAGACGAATGGCTGTGGCGAGGTCGTCGGCGAAGTAACGTTCGGAGTTATTCCGAATCTCATTTTCTCGGCAATTGAAAATGAAATTAAACAGAAAGGCAAAATATAGGGAAAAGAAGCAAAAGAAAAGTGGACAAATGAGCCAATTAGCCGCAATTTGCCAGCGACAAACGTTGATAAAGGAAAAAGAAAAAAAAGGTAAAAAAGAAAGGAAAGCGCACGAAGCGTGGTTGGGCTTGTTTGCAAAGCAGCGAGGTTAGAAGTGAAGTAACCGGGTCCACATTTCGCGGGTAGCCGCTACTCGCGAGTATCCAGTCATAGCCCGACGGCTCAACTGCAGCGATCTCGCTACTCCACTCCTTTGCCTTGCGTGTGCTTGCCAGCACAGCTGAGCACATTTGCCGACACTGAAAAGAGGCTGCGTTGTCATGGAAACCGTATCCTAGCAACGCATCCTTTGCAGCTCCACTCGAGGGTTTTGTCCGCTGTTACAGAGGTCAAAGGTCGAGTCTGCTGAATTAAATGAGAAGGGTTTTATAGGGTCAAACTGTGAATTTTCTGTTTTCTTAATGTAACCGTGAGAAATTATTCCGAACCGATTGTCGTTTTAGACAATTCAATCGAGATGGAAAAATCAATGCGAGCTGTGTTTGTTATCTCAGGGTTCCACCAGTTCAACTACGCCTGTTGCGTTTATGTCTTTTATTTGAATTTCCCGCTTTTTTTAATTATTAATTTTTTTTTCAAAAAAAAAAAAAAATTTCAACTTTTTTGTAGATACGAGAAAAATGAAATTGAACGCGCTGACTTCATTTTCAGTTTATATTTGAATTTTGAGGTTTTTTTCTCGTAGTTATTTATTTTTTTGGCAAAGGTTTGCGTTTTCCCTAAGAAGGATTTGTTTGACTGCTTAGCCATTGTGAGAAATGCGATCGGAATACAGATATCTAAAATCAATACCGAGAGCATATGCAGTAAACGACTTCATTAATACAAAGTCGAAATTAGAAAAAAAAATTAAAAAACCGGTTCGAGGTGTCAATTAGAGGAATCAACAGCGATTTTTTCAGTATTGACGCCCAGAAAAAAAATTTTCTTCTTCTTTTTTCGGTTTGCTGGGCCATTGACACAGTGAAACATTTTTTATTGCGGAGAAATTGTTGACTTCACATTGCAGTAGAATGGATTTGAAAAAAAAAGTTGAGATGTTTTTTTTGTTACTTCTAAAGGATACTAAACTGAAATTTAGGCCTATTGAGAGCACGAATCGATATCGAGTTTGTGTTGGAACAGTAGCATGTGGTGACACTGTTATTGAGTTTGTTATTAATGTTATTGTATACATGAGTAAAAGTTAATCAATGAATTTTTTTTGCACTGCTGGTATTTCCTAAATGGAATTTGAAAAAGCTTCAATGAGTTGTTGACTCCAACTTTGATCATCAACTCATCTGCTCATTCAAGTGGAATTAAAAATGTATTAATTTTGGGTGCAGGATAAACATGGCTGTCAGTAAAGGAAGGGAATAAAAAGAAATGAAAACATTTTTTGTCAGTAGTTGGTAAAATAACCTGAATAAGTTTTTGTTTCCGGTAAAAGTTAAAAATTTCACACATAAAAATAAAGGTGTTATTGGAGTGTAAATTTGTGACATTATTTTTCTTACTTTGTTTTATAAGAATAATTGCAGAACTGTTTTCATGAATTCCAATTTTCGCTTCTGTATTTTGTTAAATTGCGTTTGGTATTCCACCCCTGATCAGTATGAAATAAGGAGGCAATCTAGACATTTCCTCTATTCTAGATTAAAATCATGCGCCTAATCTAAGGTGCACCGCAGATATTGTACCCAGGGGCGACCACGAGGAGGTCGAGAGATGGATTTTACAATTCCCCTAACACAAGAGATGCTCTGTCGATGCGATAACGTATGACATGTAAGTACAGCCATATCTGGGGCAAGCAATTGTCTGGGGTGCTGAATGGCCTGGGCCGGGGCATCGAAGAGTGTCAGGAAAAAATTTTGGTGAGCTTTAGGGTAGGGAAAAACGACTCTCCTTAGGCGTGAAATTGTCTTGTTATATGTTAGGAAGGAGAGGGTGGATGTGGCTTTATGATGTGGTTACAATGGCCATACAGTGGGCAAAATTGGTGTCCATTTGCTTGGTGTTTTATAATTAAATAAGGTAATAAGAGAATATAAAGAAACTTTAAAGAAAAAATAGAGCGATGTTTAACTTGAATAAATAGAAAATTTGGAGAATTTTCATATATGAAATAAAAACATTACAATTCTTCTGAAACAGATGCAAAACACTTGAAGTTAGTATTTGGAAATTACTTTGATGTTGCCGACAGCTGAGGTGGTTCCTCAATAAACCAAATGTTAATTTTACAACATTGATATGTTGAGTTGAATGTAATTTTGTAAAATATTATTTCAACTTTCTTTTTATTTGGGATTTTTACGCTTTTTTAACGTGTATGTTTGATTCACAAAATTTTTATTTTTGTTGACTAAGCTTTTCGACAACTCTCGTTGTCGTCATCAGGTCTCGAATGCATATTTCAACTAATCTAGTCTCTTATATTTCAACTTTAATGTTGATTCAATGTTGAATAAACGTTGAAACTACTGTGAGGCCATCCATAAATTACGTTACGCTCATAGGAAGAGTAGGGGGTTATGAAATTGTTATGGAAGTATTATGGAGGGGGAGAGGAGTTGGTTAGGCGTTATGTAACACTTTGTAAACCAAAATAACATTAAAAAAATTTAAAATGAAAGTGGAAATAAAAAAATTCTTCCATGAGGTTAAAACATTCGAATCAGAACGGTAGATAATGAAAACCTGATTTAAAAGTCTACAAACTTATAAGAAATTTAAACATGATAAAAAAACCAACATCTCTTTCGAGGAAGAAAAAGGGTATAAAAAGGAGAGTGTGTACTTTTTATGAGTTCCACAGCTGAAACTGGCTATTTACCCTTGATCTCTGAATTTGCACTCCTTCAACCGAATCTATGAAATCCAGCACCTCATTTCCTTAAAATATAATATCACAGTATACTCATGTGTGTGCAAAATGCAATTATGTAATTTTCTTTTGTCTCTGGGTTATCGCCAGCTGCGCGGAAAGCAGGAGAAGAAAATTACAATACATAAATGCGTTATTTATTGGATACTTCGTACACCGTTAATTGAAACGCATTAACATCGGGGGCATTCAGGAATTAAAAGCGAACGACATTTATCATTTCGGTACACGACGTTTAATTCCCACCTCCGTTGAAATCCAGGAGATTATTATATGCGCATAAAATTAGTGAGAAATTTACACATCAAATGCTTGTCCATGCTGTTTTATATTTGATGTTAGCTGTAATAAATTGCTTTGTTTGCTGGTGTCAGCTTGCATTAGGGTTAAGTTTGGCGACAATTGGACTTCACGCTCCCTTTGGGCCCAATCCTGCTGAGCATCTTCAGTATTGCTATTGACTTTTTGATGCCAGAACTTGCGTTTTTCCTTTGGGGTTTTGCTTTTTTTATTATCATTTTTTCCTTCCTTTTTTCTATATATTTGCCTCAAGGCATGGGATATGTTGAGTAGGAAGATACAGGATAATATTGATGTTGTAGAGATCAATCATTTTGTGATTGGATGAGTTTTTTTTTTTTTTTTTTTTTTTAAAGAAAGTTTTTATATTAAAATTGGTGTTTTGGTAAAGTTTGTCCATGCAGAGATTTCTTTTATTGCATAAATTGAGTATTCTTATCTGTGAATGGAAGAGGGTTCAGTGTCATAAAATTGTTCTTTGTTCTATTGGAACAAATATTTAAATTCGGTTATCTGATTGGTGTTGGCGAGAAATTCAGCTATGGAAATCCACTTGAAAACAATCAATAAGCCGGCGAACGAGCGCGATTTGACTTGCTTCGTTTGCTGCAAGTCACTTCTAAAATCCACATTAGATATAAAAGTCAGGACGAATGTGATTTTACAAGCGTAACTTTATTCGCAATTGTTTTGGTTTATTGAACATCGCTGTCAGTTTTACTGTGATTTTCAGCCTTCGAAGAATGAGATGTCGTTTAGATGTCGCTCGCACCGCACTTTGATGTCGAATTATTCCGACAATAATCAGCGGAAGTCGAAGGATTGAAGAGTCTTTGGGGAGAGATAAAAGATGATTTATGTCTTGTAAATTGCATGTTGATCGAGTTTGCGGAAAACAAAACTTATGTCTTATAACTTATAAATTCCATGTTAATTATAAGTCAGATTTATAAATGGCATTAAATTTGTAAGTTACAAGACACGAGGTTCGGTCCCCGCTAACTCGTGTTATTTTAAAGCTGAGTTACAAATCAAGCGTTCAGATTTCCTTGCTTTAAATTTGTTTGTCAAAACAGTGCTGCAATCTCTGGCAGTATTTATTGGTGACCAAACTATTACGGCTTGAAAATGGGATGACTGAACTATTCCGGCGCAGATGTTATTAAACTGCAAATAAACAATTTCTGCTCAAAATTAAATTATTCAAACACCAAACACTGAATTTTTCAAATCTCTCGATGCTTTTATCACGGTCGAGCTTTCGGCAGGAGCAAAAGATCGTGGTTACTCCAGAGGAAAATGGGCACGCAATGTTAAATGCAAAAAGTTGCCGCCTAGGAGCTAAGCTTTTAATGTTTGATGAGTTTTTATAACTGAAAATTCAATTCAAAGAGCAAAATGGGAAAAGTAGAGTGGGCAAACCTTTTTAGATGCGAGTGTCTTCATCATCATCTCATACAAGTCCTTATGTTCCATGCACTGGATGATTTTGGAAGGGTAGACGGATGGATAGATACTACTCTAGGTCACCAGCGGCTACTGTGGCCATCCACGACATGCCACAATGCAAAAAGCTTTACACAATACAATATATTCACACAAATTAAAATATTTACACAGGGCAGATTTTGGAAGAACGTAAGTCGAAATGCTGGAAACTAAAAGCGTTAGATAATCCTCTTATTGCGAGCGGAATATTTCGAACGACTAAAGGTGGGATTTCACTTACGCGAGTTTTTTACTCGCGCGAATTTCTCACTCGCGAATTTCTCACTCGCGCGAATTTCTCACTCGCGAATTTCTACTCACTGCATTTCACATATGCGACAATCGCATCTGTGAAATGCATTATTGCCACTTCTCACCATTTCACGCGCGAGTAGACGCCATTTTCGAATTGGTGATTGATGTCACTACTCTGCTTGTGATTGGCCAAACAGAGGATCATGTGACTTTTCTAGCGCGACAAAACTGTAGCTCCGCCCCCCTTTACTAATTCCAACAGTCGCGTCCACGCGCGACAAAAGCTAAGGCGAACATCGCGTCTGATGCTCTCGCGAGAGCGAGAAACCGCGGGAGATGTACTCGCGCGAGTAGTTTTGTCGCGCGAGTACGCGAATACGCATATGTGAAATCCCACCTTAAGAGAGAAGGAAAACTTCTGACTTAATATCTAATAAACAACAATCCAAGGAACCTTTGCATCACACCTTTGTTAACAGCAAGAATGATCATTGGTGTGATGCAGCAGGCCATTATTATTAACAATATATAAAG